>PVIC010052763.1:0-12072 GCA_004025085.1 Thryonomys swinderianus | reverse complement strand
AGAAACCCGCTCAGGCAGATTCCAGAGCCTTCTGTGGGGGCAGCTTGCGTTCCTCTGTGTCTCCCCCGGGGTCCACCTTGAGCCCACTGGGTGGGTAGGATATCATCAAAAGAGATAAAACCTTGTTAGGCAAGAAAAGAACTAAAAGCCAGTGAAATTGGAAAGGATGAAGTAAAAATATCCATATTTATAACATACTTATGACAGGATTTTGTAGATATCTTAAAGATTCGACAAAAATACCTGTTAGTACCAATAAACAAATTCAGCAAAGTTGCAAGATGCAAAGTCAGCACACAAAATTATTCACATTTCTATACACTAACAATGTGCAATTGGAAAAAGAAGGTAACAAAACAGTTCCATTTATAGTAGTACCAAGAGTTAAATACTTAAGAATTAACTAAGGAGGTAAAAGACTCGTATAATGCAAACTGGGGGGAAAAAATCCTGAAAAACATTAAAGACACAAATAAATGGAAACACATCTCATGTTTATGGGTTTGAAATTTTAGTATTAAGATATCAGCATTCCTCCCAAAGCAATATACAGATTTAATGCAATTCCAACCAAATCTCAGCAATGATTTCTTTTTTCAGAAACAGAAGCCCATCTTAAAATTCATCTGGAATCCCAGGGGACCCTGGATAGTCAAAATAATCCTAAAAAGAACATAGCTGGGGACTCCAAGTTTCAAAACTCATTATAAAGCTACAGCAATCAAAACAGTGTGCACCAGCTGAAAGACAGTGGTAGAGCAGTGAAAGAGAGAGTCTAGGGCCGGGGATTTAGCTAAGGGATTTAGCTAAGTGGTTCAGGTGTCTGCCTTACAAGCACAAGGTCCCAGGTTTGATCCTGGAAACCACATACCACAATGCAGGGTGTGATGACTCACACCCACCAGAAATCAGCACATACCACCATGTTGGGCATGGTGGTTTACAACTGTAATCCCAGCACTCAGGAGGCAGAGGCAGGAGGATTGCTGAGTTTGAGGCTCAAGGCTCTCCTGGGCTACATAGTTTAGGACCAGCCTGAACTACAAAGTGAGAGCTTGTCTCAAAAAAAAAAAAAAAAAAAAAAAAAGGAATAGATGGAGATCCCTTAAAATTCAACAACATGGTAAAGGACTTCAGGAAACATTTCTCACAAGGAAGTTTGATAAATGATCGATAAACACATGAAAGATGCTCAATACCATTAATCATTAAGGAACTGCAAGTCAAAACAAATGAGATACCAAGTCACACACATTAGGGTAGCTACTTTTTAATTTTATTTTAAAATAATTTATTTATTTTTATTTATTTATTTTTTTTGCTTTTTGAGACAGGGTCTCGCTTTGTAGTTCAGGCTGGCCCTGAGCTCACTATGGTGCCTAGGCAAGCCGCTGCGAATTTAGCAATCCTCCTGTCTCTGCCTCCCAAGTGCTGGGATTACAGGCGTGAGCCACCACGTCTGGCATTGTGGTATGTGGCGTCATTATTGGTGGGCATGTCTCCATGCCCAGCATTATATGTGGTTACCGGGGATCGAACTCAGGACCTTGCACTTGCGAGGCAGGCGCTGGAACCACTGAGCTAACCCTCCGGCCCATAATTTCTTTATTTTTAATTTATATATTTTTTGAGACAGGGTCTCTCTTTGTAATTCAGACTGCCCCTGAACTCACGATGTAGCCTCGACTAGCCTCGAACTCATGGTAATCTTCCTGCCTCTGCCTCCCAAGTGCTGGGATTACAGGAAGGAGCAACCACGCCCAACACACTTTCTTTTTAAACCCCAAAATAACATACTGGGGTGGATATGGAGAAATTGGAACTCATGTAGGGTTTGTGGGAATCTAAAATGGTGCCACTTTAATATGCTGGCAGTTCTCAGAACATTAAAAATAGAATTACCATATGATGTAGCAGTCCTACTTCTGGACACATACTGAAAAGAGCTGAAGGCAAAATCTCTAAGAAATATACGTTCATGTTCATAGCAGCATTATGCACCTCAGCTAAAATATGGGAACAACCCAAGGGTCCATTGATGGGAACTGATAGGCAAAATATAGTTCTGTATGGATAGATGGATGGATGGATGGATGGATGGATGGCTAGTTAGATGGGTATTGTTGAACCATTAAAAGAAAGGAGATCCTGTTCAATGCTACAGCGTGGATAAGCTTTGTAGCTAATAATGCTAAATGAAATAAGCCAGTCTCAAAAACACCAGTACTATATGATTTCACAGATCTGAGGTACTATAGTTAGTGACAAAGTAGACTGGGGGTTGCATGGGCGGGAGGGAGAGTTACAGGTTCAGTTTTACAAGATGAAAAGAGCTCTGGAGATGGATAATGGCGATGGTTGTACTTAATAGCACTGACCTGAATAGTTAAAATGCTAAGTTTTATATCATGTGGATTTTCCCACAACTAAAAAAATTGGAAAAGAAGCCGGAGATTTAGCTCAGTGGTTCCAGTGCCTGCCCGGCAAACACAAGGTCCCTGGTTCAATCCTGGTAACCAGGGTAACAACAATACCAGGCATGGCCAGGTGTGGTGGCTCACGCCTGTAATCCCAGCACTCGAGAGGCAGAGGCAGGAGGATTGCTGAGTTCGAGGCTTGCCTGGGCTCCATAGTGAGCTCAGGGCCAGACTGAACTACCAAGTGAGAACCTGTCTCAAAAAAAAAAAAGAACAGTACGGGGCATGGTGACTCACCAGCACCAGCAATCAGGACCACACACCACATTGCCAGGGGTGGAGGCTCACATCTGTAATCCCAGCACTGGGGAGGCAGAGGCAGGAGGATTGTTGAGTTCGAGGCTTGCCTGGGCTACATAGTGAGCTCAAGGCCAGCCTGAACTATAAAGTGAGATCCTGTGTCAAAAAAAATTGGAAAAGAAAGCAAGACAATTGAGGTTTGTATTTCTTAAAAGATTTATAAAAGATGTATTAAAAACATGAAATATAGGGGCTGGAGGGTTAGCTCAGTGGTTCCGGCACCTGCCTCGCAAGTGCAAAGTCCTGAGTTCAATCCCTGGTAACCACATATAATGCTGGGCGTGGAGACATGCCCACCAACAATCAACACTGCATACCACAATGCCGGATGTGGTGGCTCATGCCTGTAATCCCAGCACTCGGGAGGCAGAGACAGGAGGATTGCTGAGTTCGCGGCGGCTTGCCTGGGCACCATAGTGAGCTCAGGGCCAGCCTGAACTACAAAGCGAGACCCTGTCTCAAAAAAAAAAAAAGCAAAAAAAAAAAACCATGAGATATAATATGTTTCCGGAACTATTGAAATTTTTTTATCTCTCATATAGCTCATTAAATAGCTTCTTTGTTTCCTGCTGTACTTGAAGCTGAAGTATTCGTATTTTAAGTCATTTTTGCTGTTCAGTTTTCTTCCTGATGATCCTCTTATTTTCTTTCCTCTCTTCCTTTTGTTTTTTTGGGGGGTGAAGATGCCATCTATTTCAAGGCCACATTCAGGGACTATTTGCTGATGTTTTAGGGGTTTCTCCTTAGTGCCCAGTCAGAGTTGACTTTGCTTCCTCTCATTGACCCTGGACATAGCAAGGGTGTGGTCCTAAGTACAGTTGGCACCTTGGTGAGTGCCTTCCCAGCTGCCTGGGTGGCTGGGGTTCAGGGTGAAGGTGGAATGCAGACAGAACAGGGTTAGGGTCCTGCTTCCTCACAGCACACGATCTTTCCTCGGTATTTTGATGCTGTTATTCCATTGTCTTCAGGCACTTAATTAGTTTAATTGCTGATCCCTTGTGGAATAGTGATGACTTTCAAGATTCTCTCTCTCTCTTTTTTTGAGATAGGGTCTTGCTTTGTAGTTCAGGCTGGCCTTGAGCTCACTATAGAGTCCAGGTGGCCTTGAACTCACAGTTATCCTCCTGCCTCAGCCTCCCAAGTGGTGGGATTATAGTTTGAGCCACCACACCCGGCCTGCTTGGGGTTTCTGTTCCTTCCTTAATCTATAATATAAGAAATAAAGCATTCTTTTTAAAAATGTCTCTTTCAGGGGACCATTCATATATGATTTTACTCTGTTCAAACTGCTCCTTTTGTAGCATTTGATTTTTCCTGCACTTCTTATCACTCGTGTCTTTGGGGGGTCTTTTTTTTTTTTTTTTGAGACAGGGTCTCGCTTTGTAGTTCAGGCTGGCCCTGAGCTCACTATGTAGCCCAGGCAAGCTTCGAACTCAGCAATCGCCTGTCTCTGCCTCCCAAGTGCTGGGATTACAGGCGTGAGCCACCATGCCTGGCTTTGGGGTCATTTTTGGTGAGGGTTATTTTCTGTGAGGCTCTGCATATGCCTTGACTGCAGGGGATACTTTTATAGTTGTCTCTTCCAGGTCCAACTGAGTCCACTTGTTCCGGGTCAGTTTTGCCCCTGGTGTGGTTATTGAACCCCAGGCCTTTTATTTTGAGACGAGACAAGGTCTTGCTAACTCAGTAAGTTGCCCAGACAGGCCTTAGAACTTGGGATCCTCCTGCCTCAGCCTCTCAGAGTGCTGGGGTTACATAGACATGGCACTACAGCAAGATCTAGGTCAATTTTTATTGTTTTATTCAGGACAGGATTTCCATGCAGCACGAGTAGTGGAGAAACCTGGTATAACTAACTGCACAGCCCAGGCCAGAGGTTCTGGCTTCTGGCTTCTGCACCAAAGGATCTGGAGGCTTGGCACACTGTCTGTGGTCTCTACCTTAGTCCCTTAGCTGGCATGTATTTGGCTTGTTTATTCTGTAGCATATTTTCAAATCTCATCTGCTGCAATTGCTTTGTGCTCCCTAGAGATACTTCCCAGCTCATCTACGTGTTAATGCTGGTTTAAATGTTCTTTCCCTACCAGAAGTCTTGGTTGCCTATTCGTTTCTGCCAAGCAGCCAGAGAAACTGAAAACTTAAACCAGGCCAGGCATGGTGGTGCATACCTCTAATCCCAGCATTTGGGAGCCTGAGGCAGGAGGATCACTGCAAATTGGAGGCCAGACTGGGCTACAATAATGATTTCAAGATCAACCTGAATTGCATAGTGACACCACACCCTGTCTCAAAAAACAAACAAACAAACAAAAACGAAACAAGACAGAAGACCGAAAAACAGACCCAAACCCCACCCCGAAATCAGCTCAGTTCACTACCCTGCTTACCTCTTTCTTTGGCTTCCTCATAGCCTAGACTGTAGTCCACCTTTACTGAGGGACACTGAAGCCCTCCTCGTGCTGCCTTGCCGCCCCCCACAAGCCCCTTCTTGCCCACTCTGTGCTCTCTGCCTCTCTCACTCCCATTCTAGAATCTTGGTGTCCTGGTGTCTGCTCAGTCTCTTGAAAGGGGCTTCTTATGACCCTCAACTCCGTTGCATAAGCATCTTGTGTTGTCTTCATAATATTTGTCCCTGGTGGGATGATGTCATCATTTATTGGGGCTCTGCCTTCCTCCATCACGAGTGCCCTGAGCACTGAGGGAACCTGCCTTCCTGTCAGATCCTTGGCCTCCACCACGTTTCATGGCTCAGAAATCAACTCCAGGCTTCTGCTGTGTAGATTATCTGACTCCTTGCTACCCTGTCCACAGCCCCTGCCTTGAATTTCCCAGGAATAAACCGTTAGCGTCAAAGATCAGTGTCCTGTATATTCCCCAAGCGGTACACGGCTTCTCCCCGCAGGATCATCGTGGCCCTGTGAGTCGTCAGGTCCCTTCTTACTGGTCGTCCCCAGGTGCCATCTTTGCTGTTCTGTGTCTGGGTTCTGGGTGCTAAGCTCTGTGTCCACCAGCCAACAAGTATGTTTTTGAGTGCATCGGGTACAAAATCAGGTTCTGCTCTCAAGGAGGCTCTCTTGTGAGCAGGGGAGGAAGGGACCCCACCGTCCTGTTTGCCTGCTCTGCATACCTGTCAGGGCCCGTCTGGATGTCAGCACTCCCTCCCAACAGTGCCCGTCTCTCAGCTGACCCCTGCCAGGCAGGAGTGAATTGGCCTTGGTCCTCCCAGACCTGAGCTCAGTGAGCACTGCCGTGCACCGCATAACCATAGCAGCCGAGGATGCCTGAAGAGGACGGGAAGAGCCCGGGAGGGTGGGCTGGGCTGCTGTCCTGGCTGGCCTGAGGGCATGCAGAGCCGTGCTGTGGTTTGTAGTCTTCTTAGCCTGGCAGCTGGAGAAGAGAAGTTTCCAAGGAGCTGAGCTTTGAGAAGCCCTCCTTCAGGGCCTGTGCATCTGGAGGAAGACCTGAGGGGAAGAGGGTAAGGCCGGGGCAGAGGGAGAAGAGCCAGGGCCAGCGTCAGGGCCTGGTGTCCCAGGGGCTGGATTGTTCTGTGGGCCTGTTTTGTTTGGTCTACATCATGTTTTCTTAAAAACTGGAACTTAGGGGCTGGAGATTTAGCTCAGTGGTTCTGGCACCTGTCTTGCAAGTGCAAGGTCCTGGTTCGATCTCCAGTAACCACATACAACCATACTGGGTGTGGTGGCTACTCCCACCGGCAATCAGTACCTCATACCAGTAATGCCTGGTTTGGTGGTTCAAGCCTTCATCCCAGCACTCGGGAGGCAGAGGCAGATCGCTGAGTTCGAGGCTTGCCTGGGTTACATAGGCAGTTCAGGGCCAGCCTGAACTACAAAGCGAGACCCTGTCTCAAAAAAAAAGCACACAGAAAAAACCCCTGGAACTTAACTCTTTATATAGAGAACTCACATCCTCACCTCCCTGATGTCGCCCCTAAGCAGCCCACACTCATTTACGGAACCAGCCAGACTTTGCTTTGATCAGAGAACACCCAGGTGATTCCGTGGAAAAAGGTCTTAGACTTACCAAGCGAGTGCAACATAAGGAATAAAAGCGCTGGGAACAAGGTACAGAAAAATCAATAGCACCTATCTAACAACAGCCGGCGTGGTTCAGCAAAGCAGCAAGATCTTTACGTGACTCTATGAGGGGCTGGGTGAGAGGCTCAGTGGTCTAGCACTAGCCTAGCATGTGTTAGCCCCTGGTTTAAAATATGTGAAGCCTTCACTCCCAGTGTATTTAAAAAAATTTTTTTATTGTGATATAGGTGCAGTTTATATACACATCACAATCACACTCAACATTGAGACTCCCAGTGTATTTTATTTTAAATTTTAAAACAAATTTATGCATTTGTTTCTCTGTTGTGCTGGGGATCATCCCAGGGTCTTGCACTCAGTAGGCAAGTGTTGTAGTACTGAGCTCCTCTCTCCCACTCTGGCCCCCACTGCCCCAGCTCAGAGAGGAAACCAGCACATTATCCTGCTTCTGTGTCATCTGGGTCTTATTTTCACGTACAAGCAAATACAAATATGTTGTAGTATTACCTCCCCCATTCTTTCTGTACTGTTATGATTTAGAATCTTTTCACTTAACCAAATAAATATCTTGGCATCTGCATTCCTTTTTATCTCTGAATAGTAAAAATACTTATATTTAGATAAGACCATGAGTGTAGTTGTCTAGGCTTGAACACTTGGTTCCACCCCTGGGATAGTGGCCTAATAACTTACCTCTCCTATGTATGTGTGGGTACCTACTCCTGTTATAAGAATTCAAGGAGAGGATGCTTGTAAAAGTGCCGAGAATAATCCCTGACATTTATGAGACCTCTAACTATTTGTTGCTTTCCTTTTTGTTTTTGTAATCCTGAGTCCTATAAATGCAAAACCATGTAAAGGTATGAAGAGTGGGTAGGTGGGCCTTTTAGATGAAAATTATAAATCTTTCCCGAGAGTTATAAAGCAGATGACTTAACAGATATTCTTTGTTTCTGAATGGAAGACCTGGAATTCGTAAAGATTTCAGCACTAACTCAGTGTACTGTATGTTCATCCCACTTGGAGCCAAAACCCCAGCAAGATTTCTTCTAGGACCTAAGTTCTGAAATGTAGGCGGAAGAGTAAGTGAGAACTGTCACATTCTGACAAAGATTGTAACAAGGAGAATGCTGCCCTGCTAAACATCAAAACATATTTTAGCCATGTAATTCCAACACTCTGAGAGGCCAAGGCAGGAAGATAGCCAGTTCTAGCCCAGTTTGGGCAACTTAGCAACTGAGTAAAACCCCGTCTCAAAATAAACTATGAAAAGGCCGAAGGTATAGCTGGGTGTGAGGGCCCTGTATTCAATCAGAGTTCTTCCCCCTCAATTAATGATTGAAACGGTGACATCAATAATGGTTTAAAAATAAACAGCAGAAGGTAGGATCAGTAGCCCAGAAACCTACCTTTATGCACATGTATAATTAATCATTTGATAAGGATGACCTTGCAAATCAGTAGGAGTGGAAAGATCATTTGATAAATTAGGCAAGGCTAATTTGGTTAGCTGTCTCATATCAGTACAGTCTGCGTAGCTAGATAAATGCCATACCAGATTAAAGTTTCCAGGGGTAGTATGGAAGGAAATCATTAACCAGCAACAACTGTTGAAAAGGTAGAAGGAAGCAGAGCATCTTTGAGTTTTAAAGCACTCAAAAAATACGGTGATGAAAAAAAAAATACAGTGATGAAAAGCAAAAACACTGAAATAGGTGAATTACAGGCTGAATCGTGTGAATTTTGTGAATTAAGGGCTCCGTGATAGTTTCATGGCAGTTGTAAGAAGGTACCGCAAACCACGTGGCTTAAAACAACTGAAATCTATTCACAGTTCTGGAGGCTACAAGTCCAAACTGAAGCTGTCGGCAGGGCCAGGCTCCCTCAGAAACCTGCGGGGGCGAATGCTTGCTCGCGTCTTCCAGCTGCTGGTGTTTGCTGACAATCCTTGGCACCCTTTTCTGTGTGGAAACGTCACATTTTTCATGTTTCTGTCTTCACGTGGGCCTCTCCCTGTGTCTGTCCCCGTCTCGTGTAGGAGCCGGCCTACCCTTCTCCAGGCCGACCTCTGCTGCTCCTGACTCATCACATCTGCCATGACCTCATTCAGAGAAGGTCGCATCCTAAGGTGTGGGGATTAAGGCTTCAACATATCTTTGTTGGAAGGGACATAATTCAACCAGTGTCATGCTTCATCTGTCACAGCCTTGAAAGGGCTTCAGCTCAAGTAGCAGTTTGGCCAGATACCTTCATTTCCTAATGTTTGCTGTATACATAATAGTAGAGAGATAAAGAACAATGAAGAAGAGATCATTATCCAGTAAGGAGTTTCAACACGTCCTGGAGAGATGCGGAGAGGAGGGCAGATGTTCAGGGGCATCCTGAAGTCAATGGGGAAGAGGAGCTGGATGAACTGAATTCCGACAGCTGCGCTGTTAGCAGCAGCTTCGGACTGGGCTGCAGAAGCTGACCTGGGAGGGGTCAGATTCCCTGATTTCCCAGATTCCTTGTGGCTGAAGGTTGGATACAACAGTTACTGAAAACGAGGTGACCTGGAAGTCTAGAAACTTCCTTCCATCCAGATGAGCCAGGCGCAGTGCTGGTGGCGCCCACCACCCAGGAGTGGGTAAATGTGGTCACGTGAGGCTGCATATCAGGGAGTAGTGACTCAGGCAGGAAAAGGGCAAGAGTTCATTCAGATCAGGGTCCTCAGTCAAGAGGGCAGCAGGTGCCCTCAAGGTGAGAGATGGGGTTTTTATAAAAAGGATCTGTGCAGCAAGTAATGTCTTTCTTGGTTGTCTCTCCCCCATAGCTCTTGCATGGCAGTAAACAGAAGCTTCTCCAGAGACACTTAAGATGTCAGAGAAAAACCCTGTGCAACTTGACATTTAACCGTCTCCTTGGGAAGGCTGGCTCCCTGCCTGCTCTCCTTAAATTAAAATTGGCCAGTCCATGAGCTTTACTGTGCACACAGAATTTCCAATTAACTTTTTTTTTTTTTTTTTTTTTGCTTTTTGAGACAGGGTCTCGCTTTGTAGTTCAGGCTGGCCCTGAGCTCACTATGGTGCCCAGGCAAGCCGCCACGAACTCAGCAATCCTCTTGTCTCTGCCTCCCGAGTGTTGGGATTACAGGTGTGAGCCACCATGTCCCGCATTGTGGTATACAGTGTTGATTGTTGGTGGGCGTGTCTCCACACCCAGAATTATATGTGGTTACCGGGGATCGAACTCAGGACCTTGCACTTGTGAGGCAGGCGCCGGAACCTCTGAGCTAATCCTCCGGCCCTCCAATTAACTTTTTAACAGCAGTGAACACAGGTTCAGCTGGCATATAAGGAAATCAAGAGTTTGTAGGAACAAAAAGAATTAAACAATTGAGAAATTGCAAGAAACAAAGATAATGCAAATTTAGAGGAAGCTGTCAAGAAAAATACATTTCTCTACTGGGGGATTAAACTCAGGACCATCACATGGAGCTACATCCATAGCCTATATTTTATTTTTTAGTATATATGCTGCCGAAGCGAGCACTATATTTTATTTTTTGTTTTGAGATGTTTTGCTAAGTTTCCCAGGCTGGGATCAAATTTGTGATCCCTCTGCCTCAGCTTTCCAGAGTGCTGAGCTACAAGTCCAGAAACTTTTAAATAATTTTTCTCACAGAGTTCAAGAGGGCATGCATCATAAAACAAAAATAGAATACCATGGAAAGGACCCAAAATTTCATCAGAATATTTGGCAATCTCTCAGCAAATATGAAAAAAAAAAAAAAGGGAGTGGAGAGCAAACTTATAAAAGAGAGTCAGTCCAGAATGTTCATCATGAAAATACTTGGAGTTCCAGAAAGAACAGAAAGAGGAAAGGGAAAAATTACGCAAGAAATTCTGAGGAGACATATCTGCAAACCACAAAAGCTGAGCACTGGAAATGGCAGAAGACAGCAGGGCGCTGTGAAGGGTTAGAACTGACGGTGAAGCGGGGATTCTTGAAGTTTCTGGACAGGAGAAACAAGTGTTGGGGAGAAGCAAGAGGCGGCGGGTTCTGAGTGTCCCAAAAGCAGTGCCGTCCACTAGGTGTCTTGGTCCGTTTTCTGTTGCCATAACAGAATGAGGCGAGGCACTCTGTAAAGACAAGGCCAGTGTTTGGCTCGTGGTTCAGGAGGCCAAGAAGCCCAAGAATGTGGTGCCCATGTCTGCTTAGCATCTGGTGAGGGCCGTCCCACGAGGTTGTCATGTGGGAAATGGCATCCTGTGGTGAGGCAGAGCCAGAGTGCCACTTCCACAGTTACCCATTAGTCTGCAGAGATTCACCCACTCGTGAGGGCATAGCCCGTGGCCCAGGCTCCCAGGACCCAGCCCCCAACACTACACCTATTAACTTCAGAGTTTGAGGAATTGCTTCCATTAATTTTAGAATTTGATTACTTTCTAATATGTGTGTGTCAGGGAAATGTTCAAATCACGTGCTAGGCTAGCATCTTTCAGGGGAAAGAATTTTCAGTTTATTATTTCATGTCCAGCCAAACAACTGATGAAGTATGAAAGCAGAACAAAGGAAATCTAGGATGGAGACAGAAAAAGGGAGTGAGAGAAAACAGAAACAAAGGAAAAAAGAAAGGATTTATAGAGATGCCCCCCCACAGGTCCTTCACACTGAGGGACATCCCCAGCCCCTTTGTAGATTTTTTTTTTTTTGAGACAGGGTCTCGCTTTGTTGTTCAGGCTGGCTCTGAGCTCACTGTGTAACCCAGGCAAGCCTCGAACTCAGCAGTCCTCCTGCCTCTGCCTCCTGAGTGCTAGGATGACAGGCGTGAGCCACCACGCCTGGCATTGAGGTGTGTGGTACTGATTCCTGGTGGTCGTGAGTCACCGTGCCTGGTATTGTATGTGGTTACGAGAGATTGAACTCAGGATGTCTCCTAAGGCAGACATCGGAACCACTGAGCTAAATCCCAGCCCCTTAGATTTTATTTCGAGACAAGCTTTCACTAGGTTGCCCAGGCTCCCTCAACCTTCTATAGGGCTGGGATTACAGGTGTGCACCGCCTGTAATGAGTCTTTTTTTCCCCTCTTGTCAGCAAGACAAGAGGAAGGGGAGACCTGCAATCCAGGAAAAGTGAGCCAAGATACGCGTGGAGGGGGCAGCCTGGCTCCTTGTGGGAAACAAGGCCCCCCACAGAGTATGGTACACAATGGAGCATTTGCAAAAGGAATGCGTACTGCACAAAGAACATTGTGCAA
>PVIC010052762.1:0-12072 GCA_004025085.1 Thryonomys swinderianus | reverse complement strand
AAAAAAAAAAAGATGTAAGAAGACACTTAAGACAGGACTGCACTGTTCCGTGACTGGGCTGTGTCTTCAGCTAAGTTGGAAGAGCCCAGGGGAACCCGTCTCCCAGACTCTGCTGATGGCACTGCAGAGGACAAGAGGACAGTCTCGGGGACAGCCCCTCCGCAGGCCTCCCCCTGTGGCCTGGTCCGGCTCTACCCCCGGCAGGTCAGATGCTTCTGTCAGGGATTCAGCCACGATGCTCCATAGCAGATGATTCTGGGGCTGGCCTGGGAGGTCATGGGTATGTGACCAGAGCGCGGGCACGTGGGGCCATGTGTAGATAACAGACATACAGAGCAGGGAAGGAAGAGGATTCCAAACCGTAAAGGGAAGAACCGTGTTCCGGCCGTACCTCAGTGTCCCCACCCACCCCGGGCCTCATGCACTCGTGAGTGGGCTCTGGGAAGGCGATGGGACCATGGTGCTCACGGCTGACATCCAGTGAGCCCGGAGCCAGCCTGAACTGCAAAGCGAGACCCTGTCTCCAAAAATAAAAAAACAATTGCTATTCCCAATGGCCGTGGAGAAAGGTAGCCCACAGCTTTGCTGCGGAAGCTGCAAGGCCCAGGGTAAGGGCCTGTGGGGGCAGGGCACTCCTGGCGGAAAACCAGCCCCGCCCCTGCCATGCTGTACCCCTTTCTACCCTCAGGTCACCCAGCCCAGGCTGGGCCAACTAATTCCTGCAGGCTCTCCACAGGAGCTGCTAGATCCTTCTCTTAAAAAGCAGCTTCCAAACGGGTGAGGACGCACGCCTGTCACTCCAGCTATGCAGGAGGCTGAGGCAAGAGGATCTCAGGTGCAAGGGCAGCGGGGCAGCATACAAGAGTCCATCTCAAAACAGTTGTGCGAAGGGCTGTGGGGGCCGCTCAGCACCGCCTGGGTTGAATTCCTAGAACTGAGCCACCAAACCTAACACTTTGATTGGCTTTGTCCCAAGCGAAATGGAGCAGAACACCCCAGAGCCACAAAATCTTAAAGACAGTGGCGACTGGCTTCCACACCGCCTGACACCGCCTCTCCTGGCTGGGCTGGTCCTGCTTGGCTGTGTGGTGGCAGGCCAGCCCCTCAGCCTCGCTGGTACAGCAAGAGAGTGTTAGGGTTGCTGTCGCTGTTACCTGTGACAGTGCGGCACAGTCTCTCTGGAGGCCATCGGAGGACACGGGGCAGTCAGGAGGCAGAGGCAGGACTGTGGGGAAAAGGCCAGCTCTCGGGCACGGTGCTTCCACCCATGGGTGAGAGACAACCTCATACCACTCACGCGCGGTAAGCAGCCCTGGTGTCAGAATCCACGAACATCCAGCTCCACCTGTGAGAACCCACGTGCAAATATTTGTTATAGATTAGATACTTTGCAGCTGGGCATGGTGGCACACACTTGTCATCCCAGCACTCTGGGAGGCTGAGGCAGGAGGACTGTGAGTTCTAGCTCAGCCTGGGTCATTTAGCATCTTAGTGAGACCCTGTCTCTAAATAAAACATTTTAACAAGGACCAGAAACGGAGCTCTGTGCAACCTGTGTCCAACCCTAACGTGGGAAAACAGAGGCACGGGGGGATCTGGGGCACTACCAAGGGCACCAGGGGCCGTGGTCAGGACAGGACTTGGCGTCCAGGACAGCGGTCAGGCTCGGCGCAGTCCACCCCGAAGGACCAGCCCTGCCCTGCTCACCCTCACACCGGAACCCCGGGGTGGGGGCGGGGGAGGGAACAATGCCCGGCCCGTGTTCAGATCCCAGCTCCTCCATGCACGGAAGGTGGGGCTCAGAGCAATTTCAGAACTGCCTGAGCCTCAGGGTCCCTGCCTGCAAAGGGGGGTCACGGCCGTCTCTGCCTGAAGATGGGGAGCGGGGCCATTGGCTGAGTGCTCAGAGGGCCCAGCGGCTGCACGTTATTGTTCCGTTTTTTATTATTTCTGACTTTTACTGAATCTTGAGGAAATGATCTGTGAAAAACGACCTTCGCAGGGCCAAGTAAAGAGTGAAGCGGCCGAATTAGCAGCTGCTTTACTGCCCACTAGAGTCAACAAGGGCCAGTTACCTTTGTGTTTACCTGTTTGCTTTCTGACAATTGAATTTAAGACCCTCTGCTCAGCGCCAGTGACGCTCTGAGCGGCCGGGCGCCTCCGCCCGCCGCCAGAGGGCTGCAAGCCCCAGAACCCCAGAACAGGGCGGGGTGCAGAGTGGGAAGCCCCTACTGCCGAGCAAAGAAACCATGTGAAAGGAGAGGGGAAATTATTTTCTAGGGAACTTCAGTACATTTGAAACAGTAAAGACCAATGACGGGGTAATTTGCAGGGTTCTGAGTTTGTATTACTCATGTTGTCTGTTGCGTCAGGACCGCAAGTCCCAGACTCGGTCTGACTCGGCAGGCGCAGCCCAAGTCCTGAAATTCAAAAGCTGCGCTGCGATTCCGGCTCCGCGCTGTGTATAGATATATACGCAGCCGCACCGTGGTGTAGCTGTTTACGCTATTTGCAACTGCTCTCCTCGCGTCTTCTTTACAAAGCAGTTCTGTTCTGCTTTTGTTTGTGCAGTTCTAGGCGTAGAAGAGAGAGCCGCGTGCCCCAGAATGCACTTTGTAATTCGAAGGGGCACACATCAGCTACAATTTATCGGGGGGAAATGGTATTTTGCTTTGGGGGCATCTTGCTCAGTCACACGGGGACGCAACCCATGCTTCTCCACCAGGTCCGGCGAGACGCCACCCTTCGGACGGCGAGCTCTGGACGGTACTGAAAAGGAAAAGAGTCGGCAGAGGAGGGGGACGCCTCCTCCTCGCTGTTATCTTCGGTCTGCTCTGCCAGCCTGGGGTGTCTCAGGTCTGGAGACAAAAGGCATGCATCCATTTTGGGTATAAGACCTTGAGCCGTCTTCAGGGAGTTATTTATTTTGCCTCTTTACCTTGCAAATAGCTAACGGCTCACAGCCAGGGCTCAGCCCAGCCCTTTGTGCCCGCAGTCATCGGGCGGGCGCCGCAGAAAGCCCAGAAAGCCGATTCTCAGGAATGCGGAGCGTGCACATGCCTGCCCGCGGCCCCACCTGGCCAGCAGGTAAACCAGATCTGCCGGCTCCCAGCACATTCCAGCCGACTCTTACTCTCTAATTGTTACCTGTCAAACAGGTCAGCCAGGCACCGGCCGGCCGCACACCAGGTTCCCACGAAACCCTAACCCCGCCAACCTTTGACCTGTCCATCCTCCTGCGTTGCCGCCCCGCCTTGGGCTGTACCTGGGGACGGCCTCGGCCCTCCCCGCCCCGGACCGCGGAGCTGCCCGCGCGCTGCTGGGGCTTCCAGACCAGCACCGGGGTGGTTCCAGGGCCGGGAGGCATGGGGGGGTGCGTGTGTGTGCGTGCCTGCGTGCCTGCGTGCGTCCGTGTGCGTGCGTGTGTGTGTGTGAGTATACTCGGAAGATGACTTCGAGGCAGTCTCGAGCAGTCCACCCTGCGGCTACTCGAGAAGGCCCAGGCCGGGTCCCCCGGGCGCTCCCAGCCTCAGTTTCCCGCCCTCTTGGCCCATTTCTGGTTTTCTCGGTGGTTCTGGTTTTGCTTTTCGCCACGCTGGGCAAACGTTCTGCCCCTGGGCTGCAGCCCGGCTCCCCTCCCCCCTGCTTGTCTCTCCCTGGTGCCTCCAGGAGCAGGCCTCCCGTCACAGTCACGGGGCTGCCGGTCCCTCGGCTCAGGGGCCTGGGGCCCCGTGGCCTTTCAGCTCCTGAGCGCCCCCTTCTCCGTGTTGACTGAGTGCTGGGGCAGCGCTGAGGCTCGTTTTGCTCTGCCCGGAATGAGTTCACAACCGAAGCCAGCACCCAGGGCCTCTGAATCCGAACCCCTTGGTCACAGCCTTAGACGCTGCAGGCCCAGAGAGGAAGGCTGAGCTGCCCGCTGCCCCAGGGCCCTCCCAGCACTTTGCCACAGCCTAGGGTGGGCAGCTGGGGGGTCAGGAGCCGGTGACAGTGGACACAACTTCCAGGACTCTACAGAGCACCGGCCTGCCAGGTGCCAAGAAAGCACAGTGCTGCCAGGCCACAGTGGAGTCCGCCTCGTGGGACGGGCCGTTCCTTCCTGCTCTGTGCCAGCTCAGACTTGTCCCCAGTGCCAATCTTGCCAGCCACTCCCAGGCAACTAGAGAGACCACAGTTGGCGAGCAGCCTTCCCTCTCTGGCTCCCTCCTATGGGCACAGGGACAGGAGACATGGAAGAAAGGGTCCCAGCTGGGAGCGATCATCCCCAGCCAGGCCGTCAAGACCGAAGTCTGCTTGAAAGAGGAACTTACGGGGACCCTCCTGCCTCAGCCTCCTGAGTGTTGGGATTCTGGAGTGTGCCCCCACGCCCTGCTTTAGGGGTTGGTACATTCTAGGGTTCACCCGCACTGTGGCGTTTAGCTCTCACATCACCACCAAGGGCCCTAATAGACCAAAGGTGGTGACGAGCCTCAGGCTGTGCTTGGGGAACATGACGAAGTGGGACCCTCAGAGCCCGGGCGAGGGTGGCTGGTGACCCAGAGGGCCAAGCGTGGACAGGCCGTGGAAGAGTGCCGGGCAAAGGCTTCCGGGGGCGAGGAGGGCGAGGGCCCAGGGGGCGCGGTGCCCGGTGGTGACCAGGGCTGACGGGCAGAAGTGGGGGTGGCAGCGACTCCGACTCCACCTGGGGTCTGGCTGCTGGTCCTGCTCCTCCTCGTCCTGCTCCCCGACCTCTCCAGACCTGCGGCGTGTTCTGCAGAAAACACCTGGGCCGCAGGCTCTGAGGATGAGACGGGCAGCTCCCCCAGGGCTGCCGTGGTGACGGGGACACTTCCTTACGTGAGCAAGTATAAGCCCCTTCTGAGAAAAGGGAGGAAAGAAGATAGTGGGAAAATTAAAAGTCACACTGAAGGTAAAAGGGAAGGGTGCGGTGATGGACCCCCAGCGCAGGGCGGCAGAGCCGCAGCACGCGAGCTGCAGGGGCCGGGTGAGTCAGCGGCGCTGGAAGCCTTGCCGCGGCTGCCTGCAGGAGCAGAGCTGACGCCAGCGGCTCCGTGCGCCGAGCCCATGTGGGAGGGGACACAGCCATGGCAGAAAGTGGGGACGGCCTGAGCGCGCGCACACACGCACACGCACGCACACGTGCACGCACACACACAGAGGGCACACCCAGGTGGAGAGCACTGTTCTCTTCGTGGAGGTGACGCGTCTGAACTTGAATGTCAGAAGACAGCGTGAACCAATTCGTGGCTAAGAGAAGCAATTGAAATGCATCCAACTTCCTCTCTGCAGAAGGGAATGGTATTTCACGGCAATGTCCGATGCTGACTAAACTTCACTCGCCAGAAGTCCGAGGGGAAAAGTGGCTTTTGATGAAAACCAGAGGGGCCCAGCACGCACGTGTGCACACACAAGCCACACACGCCCCAGCGTCTGTTTGATCTCTTACCGGGAAGCAGGGGCAGGGCCTCAGGTGCGAGGGGACAGGCCTGCGGTCTGGGTCAGCAGACCGACGCCCGTGCTGGAGCTCTGGAGAGAAGCAGACAGCACAGACGGGGCAAGCTGCTTAAAACTGGCTGGAGCAGGGCTGGGGATTTAGCTCAAGTGGTACCGCGCCAACCTTGGACGCACAAGGGCCCGAGTTCGATTCCCCGGTACCGCAAACAAAAAAAACTGGCTGGAGCAGCAGCAGCAGCTCAGCTTCGTCTACACAGTGAGAAGCTACACTGTTCTCGAGTCCTTAATATACAGAGAACAGTAAGAAAACGTCGCCTCAGGCCAGATGTCAAGGAGACCAGCTGAGGACACGGAATGGAGGCACTTTCTGCCCGAGTTCCGCGTGGCCATGGACTTGCCAAGGGGTTCTGGGAGAGACGGGCCAATGCAGGGCGCATCTTCCCAGATGCCAGTCTAGAGAGTGTGCGTACGGCCCAGAGCCACGGCTGGAGGAGGAGGCAAGTGTGCCTCAGGCCGCCAGAGAGGGCCGCAGCGGAAGCGCTCCGGGCTCCGCTGGGGGCTGGAACGTCCCTGATCTGCCCAGGGCACCGGGAAAATACAGGCCGTCTTCACAGAGCGACCGCTGAGGTCTCTAGCGTCGGGCACACTCAGTTTTTTGCTTACTGTATGCAAAGTGGCAGATCTGCTCGGTTAAACCGTCCACTACCGCCCAAGGCAGCCCTAGCCCAGCCCCGTTTTGCAGATGAGGAAACTGAGGTACAGAACTAGTAAGTGTCCTGTAGTTTTAACCACTACCCAATTAGCCACAGCTCAAGAGCAACATGGGCTTCCTGTCAATGAAAAGAGATCCCAAGGCTCAGCAGTAACCAAGATGTTTCTGCTCAACCAACACCGGCTTTAAACTCCAGACACTGGTTAGAAAATCACATCGGTACAGATGTATCACATAACAGTTACCCACAGCACTTCTCAGCAAACCACCCTACTCGGGCAGTTTGCCAGTTAGACTGAAGTCTTTCCGGCCTCTGTGCCACGTGGCTTAGGACGCTGATCTGAATGAACACAGCTCTGCTGGGAGTTCATTCCCTCCGAACTGGAGAGTCGGGCTCCGCCAGGTTTTGTCAGAAGTGAGGCTCCGTGCCTCCTACCTGATCGCTCAGACCAGAGCCTGCCTGTGGCCCTGCTCCCCTACACGAAGCGTCTGAACCATCGAGCAACAGCTAGACTTGAGCCAGGAAGCCGCGGAGGCTCTGCTGGACGCTGCCCCTTCTGGTGGAATCCAGCCTGAGGGACACCGGGGCCCGTCAGTCTGCAACTTGATTCTAGCCTTTTCTGTGGCATTAGGGATGTGTTGTCTTGTTTTCTTTTGGCCATACAGGCACATGATCGCCCACTCAGTACACAAACCACCTGGATTTTATTTTGTCCATATTGGTGTAAAAATATCAATTATACAAATATAAGTAAGTAACAAGACCTGATTGGCCTCGAGACCAGCTGGGGATAGTGGCACATACTTCTGAGTGGGTCTGGGTGTCACAGAGGTGTGTTCTTGGGGTCCCTCCCCGGTGCCATTTCCCTGCTCGGCTCCCTGCCAGCCACGGCGGACTGACCATCTCTGCCCCCACGCCCTCCCGCCATACGCTTTTGCCCCAGACCAGCCGGCTACGGCTGAGTCAAACTCAACCACCCGCTGGCTGGAAAGCTGAGCGGCGCAGGGACCTACGAGAGGGCAGTCAGTGCGCGGCAGCTTGCGGGGGCTGGCAGCAATGTGGGGGTATCAGTCGGCCGCGAACGGGAAACCGAAATGGGGGCGGACTGGCGCGCGGCCTGAGCTTCAGGGATGGAGTCGGTTTTGAGCTCAACACGCGAATGAAGTGAGGCGAAGGCATGAAAAGCAGCGAAACACATCTGTACGCAAACGCATATGCACACTCCGTGCGCTCTCAGTATAAGGTAGTGTTTACGTCTTACAGATGTGTGACGGTAAAAGACACATGGCCGCCAACCTCCCCAGAGCCTGCCCAGGCTTGGAGCATCCTAACCCCCTCATCCTTGCCGCTTCTGAGGCAGACGTGCGTCCTCTTTTGCGAGAGTCCGCCTCGATGTCCCCCGTCGGCTCGAAGCGTTCCCCTTCCCTGGGCACGGGGACTTTGGGACGGGCCGGCGGCCGCAGGGCACCAGGCCAGCGAGCTCCGCAGAGGAGGGAGGGCAGGAGGCCGGCAGGCGGGCGGCTCCTCCCGGGCGGCGTGTCTGATCTCGCCGCAGAGGCTCCCAGGGGACTCTGCCAAGTGCGGCCTCACGGGGAGAGCGTTCGAGGCAGAGTCACCGCAGCGCCTCCCAGGGCGGGAACCCCTCCGACGGGAGATTCGCCACTGTCACCATCACACTTCGCCACGGCCCGCCGCGGGGCGGAGGCGGGTGGGAGGGCAGGGCAGAGCGTCCCAGCCTCGCCGGGCTGCGGGGCAGGCGCCTGGAAGTGCTTTAAAGACACGGGGCATCGAAGCTGCTGTTACCCCCGGAGCCTCTGCCGGAGCCACGGCAGCTGGGCGTGGGCGTCCGGAGCCGCTCCGCTGGGTGTGGCGAGCACTCGCTGCCATCTCAGGACTGTGGCGCCGAGCACTGTCGCCCCCGCTGGGTTCTCAAACCTTTGAAGGGATCGCTGCAGTCGGGTTTTTTCCCTTTTGCCAGGCATTAATTTTACTGTTAACACAGAGCGTCGAAGACGGCAAACTTCGTTTTATTTTTTTACCATACACTGAACTATTTGCCGGGCTGCTCTTTGTGTTTAGAGTGGGCACCGCACACCCTCAGGGCGCGTGTGTGCCAGCGGAGCTCGGCAGTGAGGACCCTGCAGTCGTCAGCGCACAGCCTCGCCCGTCGCTGCGGCGCCCTGAGCCGCCAAGTCCTGGCTGCCCTGGCAAACGGGGTGTTGTGGCCACTGCACCAGCAGAAGTCGGTCGCGCATGACGTCCCCGGAGAGCGACAGTCCTGGGGCGGGAAGGGACAGCTCGTGGGGAGCCCAGGCCCGACTCGGAGGAGCAAGCACTGCGGGCAGGGGGAGGGGCACGTGAGGCCAGGCCCGGCCACCAGGGCCCAGTGGAGCAGTGTGACCGTGGTGAGGGCCGCCTCGCCCTCAGGACTTGAAGGGGCCGGAGCAGATGCACCATGGGGCCACAGGGGACGGACCAGGGCTTCTGCGCAGGCCTGGAGGAGAGGGACAGAGGCGTTCGGCAGCCAGGGCCCGAGAGGAGCCAGGGTCAGTCTACGGAGGTGGCCGTCACCGAGACGCAGCGGAGGGGCGGGCCTGCGAGGGGCTAGGGCGTGATCTGGCCCACCCTGGGCCCCGGGCTGAGCTCCTGGGTTGCCGGCTCCGAGACTAGTGAGAGGACAGGTGGCTCTCAGTCTTCCACAGATGCGCTCGGCCGGGCAGAGGGCATGGAGGTGTTCATGGTCATCCCAGCACTCTGCGAGGCTGAGGCAGGAGGATCCCGGTGAGTTTGAGGCCAGCCTGGACTCTAATGAGTTCTGTGCCAATCTGAACTACATAACAAGACCCCGTCTCAAACAAGCAAACAAAAGAGACTGCGGATTCATGAGCAAAGTAAAGGCTGTTATTTTAAGCAGCCATCAGAGACTTTCGGGCGGCTCCTGGCAAGGTGTTCAGTGACCAGCCAAGGAGCCGTCTCACTTTGGGATGTGGTGGCTCATCACCAACCCGAGCTGGCTTTCCTTTCCGGAGAGGTGCCCTGGGGCTGGCAGTGCCCGAAGGGGCTGGCAGCCTAAGTCATGCCCAGAACCCCTCTGAGGGGTCACAGCCGGGAGACCCCTCATCTCCAGCGTCTCCCGGGGACCCGGCCCTTCGGTGGAGCTGGCGAAGGCCCCATGTCCGGTGGGTCGCCTGGCTGTTCTGAGCCTAGACTTCCTGCTCTGGAGGCGTCTGGGGCGTGGCGGCCTTTGGAGCCCGACACCCGCCACGGAGAGCCGAGGGTGGAGGCGGTTTCAGAGTCACAGGAGAAGCTTGGCGTGGTGGCACACACCTGTACCTCCAGAACGTGGGAAGCTGAGGCAGGAGGATGACAGACTCAAGCTCAGCCTCGCCAAAGGAGAACTTACACGGTGCCTCAGAATAACAATTACAGGGCTCAGGATTTAGCTCGGGGGTCCCACACCTTCCCTGCAGGCCAAAGGTCGTGAATTTGAACACTAGTACTACAACACAGAAAATAATAATAATAGCAATAATTAAAAGCAAGAAGGGCTGGGGAAGCAGCTCAGTGGAGAGGCCCTGGGTTCATCCCCCAGTGCACACACGCACACGCTCACACACATGCACATGCTCACACTCACCCACACACGTTCACACACGCACCATACAGGCCGTGGCAGAGCGGGTGCAGAGGCCCCCAAAGGCCACCATCTGGGAGGAGCTGGATCCACAAGGCGGTGAGGGAGCAGGACACACCGAGGCCCTAGTGCCAGCGGTGGACAGCAGTGGACGCCCCGGGGGCCCAGGCAGGCAGGATGGAGCTTCGTGGCCGGGTGCAGGTGGCAGCGGTGCTGGGACAAGCTGGGCGGCTGCTCAGCGTCCGGTGAGGTGTGGGCGATGTCCGTCCCGGGCTGCGGGCTGCGGGCTGCCGGCGGGGCGCTGGGCTGGGGAGACTGGAGAAGCACGGAGCCTCGCGCTGGAGGCTCTGCCCAGGGCCGGGGGAGAAGCGGAGGGCAGGGCGGGCCCTGCATGCTCATGGGCAGGGTGACCGCTGCTGGCCACCGGACTGCGCTCGCTCCTGGGTCAGCATCGGGCAGGCCCCTGCGAGGCGCCACGGCAGCCCTGTGTGGACAGGACACTCGGTGCCAGCACGGACCAGCTCCTGCCCTGGCTCCTCGGGAGACCTGGGTCACGCGAAGCCTTGGAGGGGGAGAAAGACACGTCCCCCAAGGCGGCAGGGTGTGGGGCGTCGCAGCTCGAGAAGTAGCCTTTACGACAGACAGTGTGCGTCTCTACTGTCGTGCTCAGCTGGGGAGCAAAGGGGCATGTGTGGCACCCCGTTTTCCTCTGAGCACAGTTGGTGTTCAGGACCAGAAGCACAGTGCAGGGTACGGACTGCTAGGGCTGAGGCCCTGAGTTTGAGCCTCAGCTCTGAGAGGGGAAAAGGAAAAGAAAAAGCTGAGGATCAGCCCTGCGTAACACTTCCAGAGGCGGGCGCGGCGGTGCAGTCAGCCAAGTCAGCCGTGGGAGGCTGAGGCAGAAAGACCGCCCTGAGCCCGAAGAGTCTGGGAGGCGCAGTGAGCTGAAGACCTGTCTCAAAACACCAAGACACGGAATACAGTGAACACTTGCAGAGCAAGAAGCAGACACGGGCTGGAGCTGTGGCTCAGAGGCTCACACCCGCCGGCCGCCTCTGGGACGTCTCACATGACAGCGAGCGTTCTGGGCGTGTATTGATCCGCAGTGGCGTCAGAAACAGCACAGAGATGCTTTTCTTGCGATACTCATCTGCGTAGGAGACCGGCGCCTCTGGGGCCGGGGACTGTTAAGAAAACGGAGGGAACAGTGCTGTTGCAGAGCTGACCTCTGGCCTTGCTGCCTGACCGACGCGGCAGCCGGTTCTCAGCTGGGCTCTCGGAGCCCAGGCCGGTGATGCCGCCTGGCCATGTCCCCCTCTAGGCTGTCCCGGCCCCAGGAGAGGCCAGAGGCCCAAGGCGCTGGAGGGGGCTGCCCAGGCCTCCGCCCCGGCCCCCGCCTGGCAAGCTCCAGGCCATGTGGCTCTGTCTCTGTGAGTCCACAGGAAGTGCGGACGGCCGGGCTGCAGGGACGAGTCAGCAGGGAGGCCAGATGCAGGAGAGCATCCCGGCCAGGGTAGGAGACGCCGTGTGCGTTTGTGCATGTATGTTGTGTGTGTGTGTGTGTGTGTGTGTGGTGGAGCCCACCCGGGAGTTGCAGCCATAGGCATCTTCTGCAAGGTCCCGGCAGCTCTCCGCTGGCAGCTTCGGCCCTCTCAGGAAGCTTTGTGGTTGTCAGGGGTAGGGAAGCCAAGGCCGCCATTCCGGGTCCCCTGGGCACCCCGATCCTGGAGAGCCAGATTCCCACACCCACAGGGTCCTTGGGGCCTCTCAGGTGGTGATCAGAAGCCGCTGTGTTTCTTTCTCTCTCTCCACGATGCCGCTGCAGATGCCGGAGCTGAGCGCAGGCGAGGCCTCTCGCGGCAGGGTCTCTGCGCTCTCTGGACCGTGTCTCCGTGATGCTCAGGCCCAGCGGGTGGGGGTGGGTGCAGCACGGTGTCTAAGGCCCAGACCGCAGCCCGGAAGATGCCCACTGTGTCTGCTGCTCGGTTCTCATTCAGAGCAAGCGGATCTGTCAGAGAGACCACGGGGCCCAGGGCCTGGGCGGGCAGGTCCCAGCGCCCCAGGCTGGCCAGCACGGAGGCCCTGGCTCCCTCTCTGGCACTAGGCACAAGGTGAGAGGTGGTGAGGCGAGCTGGCTGTTGGGGCGGGGACCTGAACCCCCAGCATTCAGGAGGCTGAGGCAGGAGGGTCTCTGTGAGATCACGGCCAGTCTGGGCTCCATAGTGAGCCCGTGTCAGAAAACTAACCAGACAAACAACAAAATTGGGAACCAAG
>PVIC010052761.1:0-12063 GCA_004025085.1 Thryonomys swinderianus | reverse complement strand
AAAAAAAAAAAAAAAAAAAAAGAGTAAAAGAACCTGGAATTTGGCTCAGTGGCACCACCCCTGAGTTTGATTCTTGGTACTGGTTAAAAAAAAAAAAAAAAGGTAAATTTCCAGGCATGGTGGTGCATGCCTATAATTCCAGCATTTGGGAAGCTGAAGGAGGAGGATCACAGGAATTCAAGGTTTGGCGGGGCTACAGAGTAAGTTCAAGGCCAGTTTGAACTACATAGTGAGACCCTGTCTCAAAACACAATCCCACCTCCCCAAAAATAAAAAGGCAGTTAAATGCTGCCTACAGGGTAAATATTTCTATTCCAAAAGGAAATATTATTGGGATACAAACCAATAGGAGCAAAGCAAGGCTGAAACCCAAGAGGCCAAGTGTTAAATTCTGAAGATCCAGCAATCAGTGGTGAGATAAGGTGGCTCGGGCTGGGCTGACCTATCTCTGTGTCACTGCCGGTCATTTCAGCACTCATGGCCTTCCCTGTGGGCTGGAAAAAGATGTCTCTTACCAGGTGTGGCGGCTCACGCCTGTAATCCCAGCACTTGGGAGGCAGAGACAGGAGGATTGCTGAGTTTGAGGCTTGCTTGGGCTACATAGTGAGCTCAGGACCAGCCTGAACTACAAAGTGAGACCCTGTCTCAAAAAAAAAAAAAAAAAAAAAAAAAAAAGATGCCTCTTGGATCTTTCCTCACATGTTCCACATTCCACCTCTCTGGTGTATCTAGTCTATTTTCTTCTTCACTCCTACAGCTTCATATGTTGATGTCTCAAGATCATACTGCTCCTCTCCCAGGCCTCTTCTGTTACCTGTAGCAATGCTTCTCTGACCGTGCAGCTCTTGTATTTTGCCTGTAAAACCAGCACCATACAGATGATGCCAAGGTCAGCGACCAGCTCACAAAGTAGTTGGGAACCCTTAGTCATAGGTGCAGAGGTCTCTGGGTACCAGGAGGACTAAGCACTGTGAAACAGATCTGTGCAAACCAATTCCCTATCCAGTCCTTTTCAAGTGGGACAGCCTGGAACTTCTCAAAGGAAATTTGTGTACAGTTGCACCCCTGAGCTTGTGAAGGTAAGGGGTTTTAAAATGTATGACACACCCTCAAGCCATTTTTCTATTTTCCTGATCCAAAGCAGTTGGCTTCCTTTTAATGATCAGCAATGGAGCTCTTTTCTGCTCCAACTTTACAGGGCCTTACTTTTTTGTGAAATTCTAAACTTTTAAAATCACTCAACTGTGCTGTTAACTCTTGGTTTTCAGTGGAGAGCTGTCTAAAAGTCCTCAACAGTAACCATGTTACAGCCTTAATATTGGACTGTCTTGGAATTTCCTGTCATGTTGACTAGTATGAAACACTTTTTTTTTTTTTTTTTTTTTTTTTTGAGATAGGGTCTCGCTTTGTGGTTCAGGCTGGCCCTGAAGTCACTATGTAGCCCAGACAAGCCTTGAACTCAGCAGTCCTCCTATCTCTGCCTCCCGAGTGCTGGGATGACAGGCGTGAGCCACCATGCCTGGCACTGTGGTATGTCATGCTCATTGCTGGTTGATTGTCGGTGGGTGTGAGTCACCATGCCCAGCATTGTATGTGGTTACCAGGATTGAACTCAGGACCTTGCGCTTGAAAGGCAGGCACCAGAACCACTGAGCTAAATCTCTGGCCCTAGTATGAAACTTAATATCAGATACCCTCAGAGACCCAGGACACAAGCAAAATGTAGACAAATTTTCAGGCAGAGGATGACATCTATGGCTTGGAGTCTAAATGCCAATGGTATCCTTATTCCCAACTCAACCTGGTCTTTACAGTCTGTTTGTACCAGCATTCTGGTCTTCTGAACTCTGACTAGAATCTCTCACCACAGTATCTCCTTACAGTTTTCTAGGGCTGCTTTCTGAGTTGGTATCTCCAAACCATTCCAAGTCTTCTGGACTGTGTGGTTAGGGAGCATTATAACAAAGACTTCCTTTCTCTGCCTACAAAATCTGTCCTGGCTTCTCTCTCCCTGCTGAAACATAGTAACCAACACTAGCAAGTTAAAGAAGGAGGGGTTTGTTTTGATCTGTTTCCGCTCATAGCTGGCTGTTGGCAGATCAGGACAGCATGGGCCTATGTCCCCATCAAGCCCCGCTTCCTACACTTAGCCAGTGGTAGCGTCCTGATAATCCATTTTCTTCCATAAGCCCCACATGAGCACATGAAGGTCAATAATTTATTTATAACTTAATACAAGTAAATTAGGTACAACCTTGGAAGACATCCTTTAGAGATGGCAATGAGCCGTTGTATTCTGCCTTCTGCCAAGCATGGTTTTATTTTCACTGTTTTCTAATGCTTCTTAATATATTTAATGGGCTTTTGATAATCTCTATCATGATCCTGCAGTTCTGTGTGTGACTCTAGAGGGTACTAGATTAATCTCATCCAAAATTTGTTTTAATGTAGACACTGAGGATGATACATTATGTTTGAAAACATTTATCCCTCATGTAGTGTGACTTCCTGGGAACAAGGCAGACATGCAAGTCACCTGGGGACGGCTTGAGCGTGGGAGAGGGCGATGGCTGTGTTTTCTCATCGTGTTTAGGCATTGGTGTGTACAGAGTTTGTGAACTTCCCTGAGAGGGAGGCAGGAAGTGGCTGAACCCTCTTAATGGCTTGCTGAAAACTTTTAGGATTCAAACATCAAAAATGGAGTGAGAGGGCTGGAGGGTTAGCTCAGTGGTTCCTGCACCTGCCTCGCAAGTGCAAGGTCCTGAGTTCAATCCCTGGTAACCACATATGATGCTGGGCATGGAGACTCATGCCCACCAGCCATCAATACCACATACCACAGTGCCAGACGTGATGGCTCATGCCTGTAATCCCAGTACTCAGGAGGCATAGACAGGAGGATTGCTGAGTTCGAAGCTTGCCTGGGCTACATAGTGAGCTCAGGGCCAGCCTGAACTACAAAATGAGACCCTGTCTCAAAAAAAAAAAAAAAAAAAAAAAAGGAGTGAGACTCTTTATTAAGGGTTTTCTATGTTAATGTTTCTTCTCATAGAATTTTGAAAAATCAAAAACACTTGAGTCAAAACCAAATGTAATCCAAATGTGGATCTTGTGTGGATTTCTTTCTCTTTGCTCTCTTTCTGTTTTTTTTTAGTCACCTTTTGTAAAGTTTTGTTACAACTTCTAACTTATAGGAAGGCTGGCTAACAGGAAGTCCAGGCTCTGCTTTAGAGCTTTTTCCCCATTTGTTTCTGTTAAGAGTCCATAGCTGGAAATGGACTTGGGAGTCAGAGCTGCTGGATCCTGCTTTGCAGTTATTTCTCTAGCTCTCTGGCTCCAGTGATATTCGTTGTTTTCTCTCCTGGTATGAAGTCCTGACTCCATTGCCCCTTTGATCTTCTACACCCTGAGTCTGGTTCATTTGAGTAGGGGCATTTTACATAGGGAGAACATCAGGACTCTAAGTTCCCTTATCCCCTCTTAAACCTGAGCTTTTCTTCTTCACTTGATTGCTGGAATGGAAAATGTTACAGAGATGGGCTGGCCAGGTCACAGATAGCTTCATCATACTGGACATGAAAAGATGTGTCTAAATATTTATTTTCTTTTCCCTGAACAATCCATGACAAAAGAAAGGAGAATCTGTCAAAACAGACTAAGATTCTTAGGTAAGCACGATGCATGCTTATATATTAGGAATCAAGTTAAATTGTTTCAAGAAGGGACGATGAGCTATGTGACGTGTGTTGATAGGTTGTAGAAAATGAGCCCAAACAATTGATGAAGTTTGACAAAGTCATGGGTAATCTTGAATATCAGAACTATCAGTGAGTTTTTAGATTAAGATCCTTATTGGAATGTGCTCAAGGGAGAGCAGGAGTGAAGGAAATGGAGACTGTTGAATACTAACAGCTTCTCTGAGGAATTTTACTATGCGAGGAATATGAGAGGAAGAGAGACAAAGGGAGAGAGAGAAAAGAGAGAAAGAGCAGAAGAAAGAGAAAGAGAGGGAGGAATTGCATTGCAAAGGCAATGGCTTTGAGTAAATAAAAACGGGGATATGATTCATGACACAGTTGGAAGCACTGGCTTTAGAGATGGCACGAATCACTCATCTATTGTAACAGGAGGGAAGGCAGAGGAAGTAGGAAAATAGAGACAGATGGCGGCTTTGTGGTAAACACTAGAGGAATTCTCCTCTGATTACTTCTATTTTCGCAGTGAAATGAAAGTGAGTCACCAGTGTATACTTATGCAGAAGGTATATGGTTTATGCCAGCATTTAAGTTAAAGTTTTCCCTGTTTCCCCCTGTAAGGTCAGCGTTCTTAGCATCAGCAATTCCTGCACAGAACTTGGGGAAGATACACTTCAAACACTTGGGCCCAAATGGAGAATTACAGATTAGTGACTCAAACCAATGGTAGCCTTATAGTTTAAACACTTTAACATTTAGTTTTTATTATGGAGGCATCAGGACATCTGTCGACATTAAATTTCATAATTCTCTCTCTCTTTCTCTCTCCTTCATTACACCTGAGCTTTTCTTCCCCTCTCCTCTGTGGTGTAGTTTTCTGTGAATGTCTGTGCCCCAAAAGGTGCTTCAAATTCTTTCCTTGCTGCCCATCTTCAGGTTCTGAGAAGAATGTTTCTTGTACCTAGGTTTCTATCACGTTGGTGTGCTACACCTTTCTCAAGAAAGGTCTCTGGGATGTCACTTTTTTTAGAGCCATTTCAGTGGGCTGAGTTGTAATTGCCTGAAAGACATGTTCAAACCTAACAGTTGAAGACGATTTTCCCTGACAACAAAGTCTTTTGAATTAAGATGAGCTCCTACTGGATTAAAGCAGAGCCCTAAACCTGGGCAAGCAGCATATAAATTACAACAAGATAAGAAAGAGTAGATGAGATAAGAAAGAGTAGATATAAATATTGCATTGGGTGACTCACTCTAAGTAAAGAAAAACTATAGAAAGATTTGTACTCTGCAGTGACTGGGGTATGATTTTTAAAAGTATATTTTTATCTTTATTGATACATTGTATATACACATCATGAGCCCACTCAGTATTGGGAATTTGTACCAGTATATGATATGATTTAATTCTTATTTTTCCCATTCCCCCACCCACCCCCTAAATACATAAACTTTGTTTCCCTTTTTTATGACCATCACATTTTTTCTTTACCCCTCATTACTCACCCCTCCACCACATTTCCCTTTGAATATTTTCTATTTCATAATATCCATCATATATTCTAGAACTCATTCACATCTTCAGTTTATCATACCAGAGAACAGATATAATATTTACATATCTGTGACCTACTTATTTCACTTATGATTATAAATATGGACATACCTGAAGGTATGTTCATTCAAGTTTAAATGACTTAAGCTTATCATTCTTTAAGGCACAGTAATACTCCATTTTATAGAAGAATCATAACTTCTTTATCCAGTCTCCAGGTGATGGGTGTTTGTGTTGTTTCCAATATTTAGCTATCACAAACTGAGCTGCTATGAACATGGGTGCACATATGTCACTATATGGTTCTTTAAAGTCTTTTGTGTGTATTACTAGCAGGGCAACGATTTTAATTTCTTGTACATAAACATATATTCTTGCTGAATTCTGAAAGCAACCCACAGAAAAACAAATAAACTAGACATTGAGCTTTGCAGTTACATGCTTAATTACATGACAAAGAAATGAAAATTTTATTAATTTAACGTTTTGGTAACTGGAGAATTAATTGTAAGATGAAAGTCTCTCTTCCAAATGAATGAGTTCATTAAAATATTTAATAATCTCTCTCTCACTGAAATATATTCTACTGTTAAAAATCTTCAAAATAATTACTGCTATAATGGTTCCAAAGCTTGAAATTTTCTACTATTTTCCCGAATAGATACATTAAGTTAAATATTGTAGTTTTAAGTATGTGAATATCTAATACTAATGGGGAAATGATCTTGTAGAATGAAAAGTTAGTTTTCTTAAGAAAAATAATCAAGATATAGATATATAATTTCCCATAGCAACACAGTTATTTTTCAGCATTGTAATAATATTCAGTACAAAGTATTACCTTATTAGTACAATATAAAGATGAGCCCTTTCAGACTTAAAAACTATTTCTTTCCCTTGCTAGGGAAAGGTTTTCCTTTTAAAGTCACATAGACTCTGTGATGCTCAGCTATCTGTCTCTATAACAAAATTCCTAAGATGATGGTTTGTTACACAGTAAAAGGGTTACCTGGCTCACATTTTTAGATGGACCCCATGCTTGGGAAGATCCACTGCTTTGAGCCCTTCCATGAGCCATTCCATGGGATAATGGCAGGGAACTCGTGGTGGTGAATCAGATTTCACACCTTCCAGCCAGGTTGGCAAACAGAAAGAGGAAGAGATCAGAATTCCACATCATCATATCAGGAAACTGCCTGAGGATATAAGTCTTCCTCTGAGGTCTCACCTTTCACGTGTTCTACCGCTTCCCAGTGGCACCAACCTGGGAATTAATCTTTATCATAAGGGCCTTTGGGAGCCTTGGATGTCTAAATTATAGGAGACTCTTTTGGTCCTCCTTATCCAGACAGGAAGTGCCAACTGAAGAACAAAAGAGAAATTTTCATGGGCTGAGAGGTTACTGATACAATCCACACCTCTGACAATATCAGCCTGTCTGGGTAGAGATTCAATAATCATATAATGCATAATAAATGCTTTCACAGCTTGACTGTATGAACTGGATCCAGCTAATGTGGTTCATATTAATTCATCCTCACCAATTATGATATATGTAAGCTTTCATATGCCACAAACACAAAAGGCAATAGGTAGTGAGAAATTAATTTATGCTTTGTTTACCAACTTAAAGTACTGAATATCTAATATGTTCCAAAAATTAAAATTACATCAGTGAAAAATACCTGTTGGTTTATGATGCTTATCATGTATGGAGAAAAGATGAACACTTCTATAAAAGAGATCTTGTTTTTACAGAATTTTGTTGTGCACATTAAATGGTCTTGATGGAAATGCCGGGTTATGTTGAGAAGTTTTGTGCTCTTTCTGTCTGTTGGATCTGACAGGCCAAAAGTTTTGCCCTTGTGTCAAGTATTTTTTTTTGCTTTTTGAGACAGGGTCTCGCTTTGTAGTTCAGGCTGGCCCTGAGCTCACTATAGTGCCCAGGTAAGCCGCCGCGAAGTCAGCAATCCTCCTGTCTCTGCCTCCCAAGTGCTGGGATTACAGGCGTGAGCCACCACGTCCGGCATTGTGATATGCGGCGTTGATTGTTGGTGGGCGTGTCTCCACACCCAGCATTATATGTGGTTACCGGGGATCGAACTCAGGACCTTGCGCTTGCGAGGCAGGCGCCGGAACCACTGAGCTAACCCTTCGGCCCTGTGTCAAGTATTTTTGTTATTTTAAATCACACTAGTGCTTAGTTTCTGGCCCCCTCTTCTGACTCAAGCACTGGCAATGATAATAACTTTCATATATTCTTTATTCAGTTTCCCTGAAGCTGGTACTTTTTATAAGTATGATAAGTTGCATTGGTAAATTATTAGTAACTAACATTCTGATTATTAAGAACTCACTAATTAATTTTTCCTCACATTTCAATTTCTTAGTCCAGGATCCAATCCTGGTGACTGCATTGCATTTGGTGGTACAGCAATTTTGTGATTTCTTTAATTTCACATCATAGTTTATGAGTAACTGGAGATAATGCAATTTTGCTCTTTTATTCTTCCTATTTATTTCTCATTTCTCATTAATTTCAATAAAATTACTGTGATTTAAAGTCATTCTTTATATTTGTTGAATGACTCAATACATTTATAAGCTCAGTTGAATTCATTTACATGCCAAATTAGAAAAAAACTTTAGGAAAGGAGAATAAGATCATTAACTCTCTAAAGTTCATAAGACAATTGTATACCATAAGGCCTCATAAAAGAAATTACTTTTCCACTAAAATGCCAGAAAAATGTTTTGTACTTTGGAGTTTGAAGTAAATTGATCTGATTGCTGCCTGACTTCCATTGCAGTCTTCAGAGAGATTGAATCTCTGCGTGTTCAAAGTCAAAGTGAAATAACTTAAGAACGGTAGGATCAGAGCTGGAGAGGGAGCAAATACTGGCAAGGTTACTGGGAAGTTTAACATGAGACTCATTGCATTGTTTCAGTCCTATAGCATGTGACACCATAAAAATCAGCCAGATGTTCAGCTGTGCAGCCCTGCCTCTCTTAGTTTCTTATGCATTTTGCGCCTCACATAATTTTAGTAGCTCATAAATGAAGCTTCCTTTGATGTCACTTTATGAAGAGTTACAGTCCATGAGAAATATCTAGAAGAGTCAGTGGTTCCATAAATTTTCATTTTTCTCCAGATAAATGTCTTATTTCATTTTTCACCTGAGTAATTTTCTTTTCATTTATTAGGATTGTTTTTAAAAATAGGAAAATTGTGCTTATCTAAAAACTTGCAATGACACTTGTAAGAAAAATACCAGGTTCCCTCCCTTCTTCCCAGACCTGTACTACAAAGGTAAATTCTCAACACTTTGTGTTTTGGCCCTTCTGGTGACTATTTCCACAAATAGAAATATTATATTTATACTACTTTACTAGTCATTATCAAATCCTTTCTGGAAATAAGGAAAATTTACTCTGTACTTCTGCATCCGACCTTTATGCTCTGACTTGGCCTGTGCTATTTTCTCAGGTTGTGACACTATTTTTTACTTTCCCAACCTGTCCCTTTGACATTCATTAGTTTATTAAATATCCAAAGCTTCCACTGGCTTTAGACAACCCAATCCACTACCTATAATATGGTTATTATTAGTCACATTTCTTCCCTACTTCTTTTTCCAAACTCTATTGGCAAGGCTTTTATTTTTCTCTTTTTGAGGTTAATAATATTTGCATCTAATTTTATAACTAAAATCATCTTTCATACTTTACAGATTAATTAAAAAGTAAAACCCAGTGTATAATATCCATAAATATTTGCACAGCAACTTTTATTCTGGTTTGCAATTCCATCTTCATAAATTCAAACCAGTTTCACTCAAAGTTGAGTTTTCCTACAAATGATAGTTTGTTATTACATCCCATTATTTCATTCATAAATCTATTTGTCCGCCAGATGGTAGGTAGAGTTTGTGGGAAGGAGGAAAGAGCCGTGAATGAAATAGAAATCTCTTCATGAACTAGAGAGGGAGTGTAGGGGGAGAGCAGCGGTTGTGGTTAGCGATTGTGGTTCTGTTATGCCAGGGAGTTAGAGAGGAATCCCTTGTATGAGTGGGATTGGAGCATGGTCTAAAGAAGATAAAGGAGAGAGTGGTGAGCTGGTGGGGACAAATTTCAGTTCTACTGAGTGCAGGAAACTGAGACTTATTTTTATTTATTTTAGTTTATTTTTATTTTATTTTATTTTTTTTATTGTGAGGCAGAATCTTGCTATGTAGTGGGAACTGATCTTGAGCTCACTTTGTAGCCCAGGCTGTCCTCGAACTCGAGGGGACCCTCCTTCCTCAGTCTTCAGAAAGCTGGCATTTCAGGTATGTACCACCATAACTGAGGAAATGGAGAGTTTTTTGAGCAATATTAAAATTCTCCTTCATTGTATATTAGTATCCTCAAGCTCCATGGGCAACAGCAAAGAAGATTTTTTTCTGGTCATCTTATGCTGGGCTCAGTGGACCACTCATGTGTGGAGTCATTCTCAGCTGGGCTGAGGTGGACACCCTAAGTTTGGAACTCATGTGGCAGAGCTAGAAAGGTGTGGAGGCCTCGGGCCACTTCTTCCTGAGGTATTCCGTGCTGAGATTCTTTACTGGATGACAGAAGTATTCCAGGAGAATGGAGACAGGAGTTTTAAGAACTCACACAGTCACACTTTTGCCCTAATTTATTAGTCAAAGTGAGCCAGCAAAACCCTTCGAGATTCAAGGATTGGGGAGAGAAATTCCCCCTCTCAGTGGAAGAAGCTACAGCTTGTTATAGCTCTGTTTTTTTATTTCACCGCAAGTTAATTTGCCTTACAAACGTTGGCAATAAAAAGATTATCTTCTGGTATATTAACCCTCATGAGTTCTCAAAACAGAGGACCTCAAACACGTACTTCCATTTATTAGGGGAAAAGAATGAACATTTGACCTCATTTAAACTCTGATTGATGGTATGCACATGCGTGTGCAGATACAAGCACCTGGCTGGCTCATCAGTGAAGAGGTCTTCAGTTCATCTCTCTGCTCTGGTCCTTTCTCTCTTTGTACCTTTGCTTTGGCATCTGTACTGTTCACTGTGAGCCTATTCCTACCTGCACTGGAAGGGTGGGTTTCCCTGTCCACTGCAGCTAAATTGTTCCTGTGTTCTAGATTCCTATTTTTCCTGCTTGGTTTCATACATCCTAACAGTTGCATTTGCTGTCCATTGAGAAACATGTTGAAATCTGTTGATGATGGCTCTGTCTCAATCTCTTTGCTTTTATGAAAGTGCTTTTTGGTGTTAAGTATTCTTCTCTACTATTTTCCTTTTTTTTTTTTTTTTTACTGTATCATAAGGAGTAAAAAGCCTGTACCTCTAGAATACTTTGGATCAAGGTTTTTGAGGCATTTTATATTCTTTTAATACGATGCACATATGGTAAGGGGAAAAGAAGTTCTTCTCCTTGCATTTGCATTAAGCTCTGGCAGATGTGGGCTTCTGGGGAAGCCAGCGAGACACCACATGTCTGTGCCAGTCTTGCTCCGGGGTCGGGACTAACTGCAGCTCTGAGTTTGTGTGGCAATTTCCTCACCTCTTGCTTGCAGTCTGCTCTAGGGTGACCGAAATTAAGACCTGATATTGGTGCCCTTCCAATTATTTTACAAAGTTTTGTTTTCCTGTATTAATTCTCCTTATACTTGTAATATCTAGAGTTGCTTCAGTTTATATGATGGTGTTTGGTGTTATTTTAAAACTATTTCTTTAATGGATCCAGAAGGAAAGGGAATGTATGTGTCCATTCAGTCCATTGTTTCGAACTGGACACCATTTTAGTTTTCTTAGGACTTGTTTGTATTCTTATCCTACTTACCTTTCTGAAAGAAACAAAAAGTTATGGTACATTGAATGGTATAGAAAGGAAATTTGTTAACCCTTTCAAATAACCTTAACATTTAGTGCTGTATAGACATCCTCATACCAGCTCTTCTAGAATATTTTTTTCCCTCTGCAGTATGGCTACAATTTTTAGTTGTCTTTGTTTTGGGGAGTTTGTGAAGGGTCATGTTTGAGTGTGTGTGTGTGTGTGTGTGTGTGTGTGTGTGTGTGAATAGGCTATAACATTTAATTACTCAAATATTTACCTGGATTTTTCTGTCAAGGCATTTTGTAGATGTGATACAATTCCTCACTCAGTGGGCCATAAAGTATCGGTGATTATCCCTAATAATCTGTGAGGGCTTCATTCGGTCAGTTCAAAGAGACTGTCTGAAGAAGAATTCCCAAGTGTGGGTTGTAGCTTCCACTCCTGAAGGTTTCTGGGCCACCTTTCTTGATAGCCCAAACTTGAGATTGTGGGTTGCCCCTGTGTTTCACAATGAAAACCAATTGATACTGATTACATGTAGGAACTTGTAGGGAACAGTGGAAGAGAATGTAAGTAGAACTTTTTCAGTTAAGTTTTAGCCTCCTGTGAGTCTGACAGCACAAGGCAAAACAATTAGTAAATAGGCAGGCAGGAGACTTAGAGAAGAAGCTGAGCTTGGGTCTGTTTCTTACTATTCTGGGTAGCAAAGATGGCAGGACTGAGCTTGTCACACCTTTTACTCAGTACCTCTAGAGCCAACAATGTAACAGGTCACTCAGAGGGCAGCATGTTTGGTAGATTGGAACAATAAGGAATTACATAGGTTAAGGTCCAGTGTAGTTCTTCCCTGGAGCATCACAGCATCTGGGACCATTGGGGTCTTTGTTGTTCCCAGAGTAGTCCTCAGGTCTGCATATATGATAGCTGGTCTTCAGGTAGGAAAGCTTGGCCCAGTCAAAGTCCCAACTGTC
>PVIC010052760.1:0-12068 GCA_004025085.1 Thryonomys swinderianus | reverse complement strand
TGATGAGGGGAAGGAATAAATATGATACAGAAAGAAAATAAAAGAGCATGTATAAAGGGGGGAGGAGGGGGAGTGGGTAGGGATATGGGTAAAAATGAGAATTAACTTGTGGCATATACTGGTACAAATTTCCCAGTGTTATATGTGATTTTGAGATGTATATAAATTGTACCAATAAAGAATTCAATTTAAAAAAAAAAGAAGGTCTATGAATGACAACAGCAGAGTGACCAGAAATTCAAATAGTATATTCATTTGTCTATTTTTTTCTAAGATACTACTGACTCAAAACATTATCAATTTTTTTAATTTTTCTCTTTTAATTTTCAATATCTTTTCATATTTATATGTACTGAGCTACTTGATTCTTTTTTTTAAAAATGATTTTATTGGTACATTTTATACATACATCATGATCACAATCAACATTCAGAATTTGTACTTGTACATGACACATTTTGATTTTAATTTTTCCCCATTTCTCTGCCTCCCTACAACCCCCACCTCCCATAAACACCATTATTCACGAACATGAACTGTATTGTTTTGTAGCATCTCAATTATGATTAAACACAGTGATAGCATTTCAGACAGTATTACTTCTTAGCAAGTCATATCTTGAAAGCAAGAATGTACATAAATGGGATCATCTTCATGGAATTACTGTTGTTTTTTTTTTTTTTTTTTTTTTTTTTTTGAGACAGGGTCTTGCTTTGTAGTTCAGGCTGGCTCTGTGCTCACTATGTAGCCCAGGCAAACCTTGAACTCAGCAATCTTCCTGTCTCTGCCTCCCGAGTGCTGGGATTACAGGCATGAGCCACCACGCCCGGCACTCTGGTATGTGGTATTGATGGCTGGTGGGCGTGAGTCTTCACACCCAGCATTGTATGTGGTTTCTGGGGATCAAACTCAGGACCTTGCGCTTGTGAGGTAGGCGCCAGAACCACTGAGCTAACCCTCCGGCCTGGAATTACTGTTTTTGACAGACTAGGCAAGTATGGCACAGTGAAGGTTGCACTGTAAATCTAAGCAGCAAAGGAGCCCAGCACCACTGAATGCCCAGGCCTGCAACTTTTCTGCCACTGGGACAATGCCAGAGGCCTGTGGAGAAAGATGAGGCAAGTTCAGCACAACAGAAGTCACACAGTGAATCTCAGCAATAAGGGATCCTAGTGCCATTGACCAGCGCTCAGGCCTGTAACTCTTCTATGAACAGGATGAGACTACAAGGCCTTGGAATCTCCATTTCCTTTTGGGCAAAACTGGACACAATTGTTATATGTGGAAGAGCTTCAAGAAATACCATCTGCTTGTCTGTGAACACTGAATAAGTGTGGCTGTTGTACTGGAAGCTAGACAGAGGCCTCAATGAGTTCCTCCACCTAGTCTACCACATCAAAGAAAACACTCACTAGAAAAGTAAGGTATCCCATTGACTACAGCCATTGGTAAGTTGATGGGGTAAGTTCCACCTACAAGATCCTGGACTCTTGCAGAGTTCAGTTGTGTAGGGGCTCATAGAGCTGAACTCAAGCATTATACTCAGAACCTAGACAAGGGATATGGCCATCTCCCTGTGACTAATGAACTTCAATCTTCTTGCTACTGTCCATACTATCTACAGAAGATAACAGATCCACATTGTGAAGGGCCATTTTGGTAGTCTTCTTAGATTTGTTTTATTGTTGTTATTGTTGCTATTGTTATACTTTTTCTTCACAGCAGAAGAAACCACTGGCAGAACTATAAAACAGGCAACAACATGGGAAAAAAAATCTTTTCTAGTTATTTCTCAGACAAAGGGCTACTCTCTAGTATATATAAAGTGCTTAAAAACATTACCCCTCCCCCTGATTTAAAGACATAATTCAAAAATGGGCACGTAAAATGAACAGACACTTTTCAGAGAAAGAAACCAGCCAAGAAGCATATGATGAAATGCTCAACATCACTGGCCATTCAAGAGATACAGATGAAAAGAACACTGAGATTTTTATCTAACTCCACAAAGAATGTATTGAGAAATTAACTAGCCACAAATGCTGGTGAGGCTGCAGGGAGAAAGGAACACCTCTCCACTACTGGTGGGAACATAGACTTGTGGAACCATTGCGGAGATCAGTGTGGAGGTTCCTCAAAAAACTGGGATTAAAGTCCCATTTGACCCTGCTGTTCCTGATAGGAATATACACAAAAGAAAAGAATCATATCGTAGAGAAATATGTGCACCCATGTTCATAGTAGCTCAGTTTGTGATAGCTAAACCTTAGAAATAACTGAAATGTCCATCTGGAGACTGACTAGAGAAGAATTTTTATAAAATGGAGTATTATTCTGCCATAAAGAATGATAAGTTTGAGTCACTTATACTCAAAAGGACATACCTTGAAGACATACTCATAAATGAAATAAATAGATCACAGATGTGTAAATATAATTATCTTTTCTCTGATATGCCAATATGAAGATGTAAATGAGTTCTAGAAGGTATGATAGATATATTGAAATAGAAAACATGCAAAGAGAAAGGATTGGGGTAACAAGAAAGAAAAAATATGATGTTAGAAAGGAACCAAAGCATATGTATATAGAAGGCAGGGGTTGTAGGATGGGTAGGGGAATGGGAAAAAATGAGAATTAAGTCATGTCATATACTGGCACAAATTCTCAATATTGCATGTGATCATACTGTGTATATAAAATGTACCAATAAAAGAAATGAATTTCTTTTAAAAAAGAAGTAACTGTTTTCTACTTAGTTGTTATTCATATGGATTTGTTGAGAGTTGCTTTTCTCTCCCTCTCTTTTATTATTTTATAGACAAATTGTTGGAGATCATCTTTAAAATTTAAACTTTCAGACTGACAGAAATGAACCTAACTTTTTATTTTCCTTTACTAAATTTTACAGAGAATTCTTCCTGACATCTACTTCCATTTTCTTAAGATATGTACTCTACTAAACTTGTAATTGTAAATCCTTTCTTTTCCCCTTTGGCACATAAATCTTTTAAAAAGCTTCTAACCAGTTTTACAACTCAAAATGTGTTTCTGAAGGTCCTGGGTGCTATCCCTTTGAAATGTAACCATCAAGGAAGATAAAATATTTATCTTTTTTCACAGAAATTTGGAGGCTAACTTATTGAACAGTTCTTTAAACTATTATAGTGACCTCCTGTTCCTTTCCACTCTGAAATTCATCCTTCTCTCTGCCACCTAAATGTTCTACTTAAGGCAAATTCAACCTCTTCTCTTCTACCTACATAATCTCCTTAAGGAAGAAGTATTACTACTTCCCTACTCTGTTTCAAATTTCTGGAAAAATCTAAAGCCCCTAACTTTGATCACAGAGACAACTATACCAAAGAAAACTTAAAACATAAAGGAACAGCTTTTTAGGCCAAAGTTTTATTCAAATATTTTTGGGAGCAAACTTTATATAGTAACTAATTTCTAAATTATCATTATATTAGTGAGCAAATATATAATAAAGTAGAATCTAATATTCACATGAAATTTTAAGTTAAATGATAAAATAACAAACTAGTACTCTAGTAGTCTTTATTGTTAAAATGTGTTCCTGTGAATGATTAAGAAAAGCACTGACAGAATAGAGTCCAAGCTCTGTAAGACACAGACACAAACACACACATTGCTCTGTCTTCTCTCCTGCTTTTAGTCAGACTTCAGTGACCAAAACACTGTTCCCTGCATTTAAGTCTACATTTTATATACTTGTATATTTTGGCTCTGCAAGTATCATAAAATCATATAATTTTGTGTTCCCATTGCAAATGCCAATTCCTTCACTTAGTCTGTTGTTCCCTCATATACTAGGGAGGACCTTTCTGGACTCATTCTCTATCCATCATGTAAGATGATATGTATCGGGGTTACCCACTTTCCAGGTTCCCCCTTCTGTCTCTCTTAAGGCAGGAGCTTTCTCTCTCAATAAAATTTTCCTACTCAAACCTCCGTCATTCCTAAAATTCATTCTTCGATTCTTAGAGAACATGAACTCGCGTTTCAGCTGGGGAGTTAGGCCTTAACTCTCCTGTGTCATATTGGAGGTTCTCCCCGAGATAACTGCATGGAGGTAAGAGTTTTCTTTCCTTCAGAAACTCTAAAAGGTTGGCTTTTCTCTGCAAATTGTAACTGTGCTTCATAAGGTTTAACTTTATTCTACAGATTCTGGTCCTTGTTTTTAGTATTTGCTTCAAAAATGGTCTAAATTCTAAGTTGTATGCTTTAAATATTTGCAAACTGCTGATTTCTCTTATAGTACATTGTGTTTTGTTAGAACTGTGTTTTAATTTTGCACTGTATATGTTGTGTTTCTACTGGGTTGTTGCTTAAAGTGCTGTAAAATAGATCTCTTCAGGCTTTTTTCTGTCCCTTATAGAATTTTAATCAAACAGTGGTTACTCTGCCAGCCAGTAAATGCCACTAGGGTGGCTGCCACTCTTAAAGCACAGGACAGGTTTCTCCAGTTGCCCTCTGGTGAATCCCCACTTGCAGTCACAGATGGAATGTTGACCAGATAAGCAATTGGATTCCTTTTGGAGACAGATCTCTGATTGCATGGAACCAGTGGAAACTGGGGCAACAACTGAGGAACCCTGGCCAAGGCGACTCTTTGTTGGGTTCCGAGGGTTCCCCAGAAGAAACTGGCTCCCAACTGCCTGTCTGGGTAATCAAGAGAGAATCTCCACATCTTGCCCATACCTAAAAACTCCTCAGTGAGGTGAAAGGGAGAACTTGCCAGTGATCACCAGATGTGCTTTGCCTCAGAGCGCTCTGAACGATGCCGGCAAAACCTTTTCATAAGCCTCCGTTATGAGTCAAGTTATGTGGTTGGACCCCTTTCTCTACCAGCAAGATAGAACTCCATGTGGCATATAGGAGTGAATTCTTTAATGAAATTAGACTACCTAAATCTTGTCTCCCCTAGACATGGGTTCCATCACTCTTGTAGACAAGAAAATGTTTGCCAATAGATAATAGGCTGGAAAACTTTGTGGATTTATGAATGCTATATATGAATACTATACTAGATTTTTTAAGTGACTTAAACTTTAGACTTTCTCTTTGATAATAGTCAGGTGACTTCTTTCAGGGGAGGCAAGTTAAAGACTTAAAACAACTGTCTGCCTGACCTGTATATGTGTCTTCACGTGTGAGATAAACAGAGTAGGACTCTAGATAGCCTTTCTCTCCCTTTAGAAGTGCATAAAAGGTAGATAAAGGTGTCTTTACTGACTTGAGGACTATGACTACAATTATGAGTTTCAAATGATCAGCTGGCTCAAGATGAGACCGACAGAGGGATATCAGCAGAGGTCAAAGCTTAAGCATCGGAGACACAAAGTCTGCCATCTAGCGCTGGCACAGGGCAAACTTTGGTCCAAACCGAACTACTCCCTCAGCCTGGGTCTCATCAGAGCCTTACCTAAAATGACTAGAAATCTAATAGTATACTTCAGAGCTCTTCCTGCCTGGGGCCCAAGGCAGAAGTCTCTGACCAACTATTTCTAGATGTGATCTCCTATGACAGTGTCCTGATTCTGTCCATTAACCTAAGCCCCCCTCTTTCAAAAAGCCAAGATAAAAAGAAGAGGGAAGTATTAATTATGATACTATTTCACAACTAAGATTATACTATAAAGAAAAGAGAAAATGGACAGAAATACCGTACATTAAGATCTTCTTTGCATTAAGAAATAACTCCTATTTGTGTTCAAAATGTAAATGTGAGCATCAAGAAAGCCAGACAGGGCCAGAGATTTAGGTCAGTGGTTCTGGCACCTGCCTCACAAGCGCAAGTGCAAGGTCCTGAGTTTGATCCCCTGTAACCACAAACAATGCTGGGTGTGTTGACTCACGCCTACCAGCAATCAATACCACATACTACAGTGTCGGGTGTGGTGGCTCACACCTGTAATCCCAGCACTCGGGAGGCAGAAACAGGAGGATTGCTGAGTTCCAGGCTTGCCTGGGCTACATAGTGAGCTCAGGGTGAGCCTGAACTACAAAGCGAGACTCTGTCTCAAAAAAAGAAAGCCAGACAGCTCTGACCCCTATGGATGAGGTTTCCCACCCTTGTCCTTTAGAATCTGAGGGCAAAGTTTCTAAGGATACTCTAGTTAAGATACCACCTACTGAGGTAGAAATTTCTAAAATAACAACTACTGAATCTGTACCTACTGAGTCAGAAGATGTTCCTACTTGTCCTGTGGAGCCTGAGATCCCTCCTCCTTACCCTTCAGGGCTTGAGAGTAAGGCAGCCATAATACAACCCTCCACTGGGCTGTATCCATCCTTATCTCAAGCTCCTCTAGGACAATACCCCTTACAAGAAGTAGACAATGTTTTTGGACATGGTTGTGTCCACGTACCTTTTTCTCTTCGTGACCTAAAACAAATTGAGCAAGACTTAAGAAAGTTCTCAGAAGATCCAGACAGGTACATTGAGAATTTTAGATGACTTGCTCAAATTTTTGAATTAAGCTGGAAAGATGTGATGCTAATTCTGAATCAGACACTTACTTCTGGTGAGATACAAGCTACAACACAGGCTGCCATTAAGGTTGGAGATGAATATCACATAGTACATCATAAACCACCCGCTGAAAGGCGGCAAGGAGAGCTAGAAATACCTACTGGAGCACAAGCTGTCCCTACACAGGACCCTCACTGTCCTGACGATCAGGTAGGAGACTGGTATAGAAAGTACCTATTGTACTGAGTTATTGAAGTCTTAAGAAGGAGCAAAAATAAGTCAGTCAATTATTTTAAGTTATCAACTATCCAACAGGAAAAAAAAGGAGCACCCCTCAGTTTTCCTAGATCGTTTATGAGAGGCCCTGATAAGGTATACATCACTACCTCCCGACTCAATAGAGGGACAAATTGTTCTTAAAGACAAGTTTATTACTCAGTCAGCCTCAGATATTAGAAAAAAGTTACAAAAAATGGCTCTGGTCCAGATAGTTCACTTGAGACTTTAATGAAAAATTGCCTCCTCAACATTTTATAATAGGGAGCAGGAAGGAGCCAAGGACAGGAGACAAAGAGATTGAGAGAAGATTTCAGCATTTGCCACAGCTCTCAGAGAAATAGACTCTGGGTGTAACTCTCAGGGTTCCAAGAAGAATTCAACAACTCAGCTTGCCTGCTACCGCTGCAAAGAACCAGGTCACCTCAGGAGGGACTGCAACAGGAGGCCCCCTGGACCATACCCCAACTGCAAAGGTGACCAGTGGAGAGTGGACTGCCCCTTGAGATAAAGGCCCCGAGGTTCAGACCCCTCTCATCAACTCCAGTTGAACTGAAGGGGCCTGGGGCACTCGCTACATTCTCTCTCTGGCCAGACTGTCATCTCCACGGAGGAGCCCCAAGTAGTTATAACCATAGAGAGAAGAGAAGTAGGCCTGCTGCTGGACACTGGTGCCTCTCTCTCGGTCCTTCTCTCCAATCCTGGCCTCCCTTCCAGCCATCATACTTCAGTGAAAGGAGTCACAGGCAAAGAGGTAATTCACTATTTCTCCCAACCCCTAGGCTGTAACTGGGATGGCTTTTTCTTCACTCATTGCTTCTTGATTATGCCTGAAAGCCCAGTTCCCCTTCTTCGTGAGATATTTTATCTTGCTTAAATACCACTGTATATGTGCATTCAGGACAAGTACATTGTCTTCCACGTACAGAGACAGAAATAAACCCTGAGGTATGGGCGACTGAGGGTAAGATAGGCAAAGCAATTAAAGCTGCTCCAGTATAGATACATCTCAGAGATCCTACTATTTTTCCTCATCAGAGACAGTACTCTCTAGAACCTGAGGTAAAGAAAGGATTATTGCCTATAATTGACAATCTAATAAAGCAAGGCTTGCTTAAGGTCTGCAATAGCCCATGTAATACTCAAATCCTGGGAGTTCAAAAGCCTAATGGAAATTGGAGAGTAGTATAAGACCTCAGATTGGTAAATGAAGCAGTAGTGCCAATCTACTCAATGGTCCTGAACCCATACACCCTTCTCTCTCAGATCCCAAAAGGCGCTAGTTGGTTTTTAGTACTAGATTTAAAAGATGCTTTCTTTTGTATTCCTTTACATCCAGATTCCCAGTTTCTTTTCACTTTTGAAAATCCTTATGGCCAGGCCTCTCAGTTGACATGGACTGTTCTTCCCCAGGGATTTAGGGACAGCCCTCACCTCTTTGGACAAGTGCTTTCTCATGACTTGGCATGTTTTGAATATTCCCAGGTCACAGTATTACAATATGTAGATGATATACTAGTATGTGCTTCTTCAGAAGGACTTTGTAGCCAAGGCACTCAGGCACTGCTAAATTTTCTAGCAGATAGAGGTTATAAGATTTCTAAATCTACGGCACAACTTTGCAGCCCCGAAGAAAAATAGTTGGGTCTTATTATTTCTAAAGGAACTCAGAAACTGGGAAAAGAAAGAATTGAGCCAATTCTTTCCAACCCACAGCCAAAAACTCTAAAACAACTTAGGGGATTCTTAGGAGTTACAGGTTTTTGTTGGCTTTGGATAGCAGGATATGGTGAAACTGCACAACCCCTCTATCAACTTATAAAAGAAACCCAAAAGGAAAAAACTCATATTTTAACCTGGGAACCCAATTCCCAGGCAGCTTTTGAATACTCAAACAAGCCCTTCTAAGTGCCCCAGCATTGAGCTTGCCAACAGGACAGAAGTTCAATCTATATGTTGATGAAAGGCAAGGCATAGCTTTGGGAGTGCTTACACAAGATCAAGGACCTGCTAAACAACCTGTAGGGTACCTAAGCCATGAATTAGATCTTGTAGCAAAAGGATGGCCTGAATGCCTCAGAGCTTGGTTGCAGTAGCTCTCTTGGTGCCAGAGGCATCCAAACTGACCTAAGGTAAAGATCTCATCATATACATACCTCATAATGTGGCAGGGCTTCTTTCATCTAAAGGGAGTTTATGGTTATCAGACAGTTGCCTTCTTAAATATCAGGCCTTACTCTTGGAAGAACCAACTGTTCAAATAACGACATGTTCCTCCTTAAATCCTGCCACCTTTTTACCAGAAAAGGAAGAAGTTAAAGCTGACAGACATTATTGTGAACAGATAATTCTACACTCATATGCAGGCAGGAAAGATCTATTAGACACACCCCTTGTTAATCCTGACCTGATTCTCTTTTGTGATGGCAGCTCTTACATAGAAAATGGGATAAAAAAGACAAGATAGTAGTGACTCTATACCACATGCTTGAGAGTTCCTCCTTATGCCTGGCACTAGGCACTTGTGCCTGACACTAGGACACAGCTAGCAAAACTCATAGCTTTGACCAGGGCTTGTAAAGAACAAAAAGTCAATATTTATACTGATTTAAAATGGAAAAAGACTGTAAAATATTATTGCAAGTTTTAATGTTTAAAAAATAAGTAAAAAGGTAGTTCACTGGTAGTAAGTAGAAGGAAAAAAGAAAGTAGTTTTTGTTTTTAAGTAAAAATGTCTGGTTGTGCCAGAGTGTAAAAGGAGATAAAGAAAAGCTGAACTTGAGGGCCTGTAGCAAGTTATAAAAGGTTTGAGAGGATGTAAACCTTGCTTTGGTTTGAAATAGTGCAAATAATGAGTTAAAATATGTTCATAATTTTTATTTATTTATTTATTTTTGAGACAGGGTCTCGCTTTGCAGCTCAGACTGGCACTGAGCTCACTATGTAGCCCAGGCAAGCTTCGAACTCAGCAATCCTCCTGTCTCTGCCTCCTGAGTGCTAGTATTACAGGCGTGAGCCACCACGCCCGGCAATATGTTCATAATTTGACAGTATTAAATCAGTTTTAGTAAAAAGTTCTGGCAATCTCTATAGTGATAACTATAGATCTAGTGATATAGGTAATAAAACAAGTCCTTCAAAACCAGATGACACTAGAAATTTTCACTACAGCCCAAAGGGGGTGTGATTGTAAAAGCTAAATGTTGTGTATACTTCCATCCATAAATATTTCAACTGTTGTTCAAGACATCAGATGACAGGTTGATGCTATGTCAGATTCTGAAACACAATGGAACTTCTCCTTATCCACTCTGTGGGAGACCATTATAAGTTCCTCTTGGTAGAAACAATTGCTAGTTATACTCATAATAATACTATTAACCTTACTGTTTGGTCCATGTGTTCTTAATTGTCTTATTACTTTTGTCTCCTCCAGACTCAAGGCAGTATGCCTAAGATGACAATGCATGGAGTCTATCAAGGACCTTTAGATAGACCCTCTGCAGAATGACCCTGACTGCTGTTACAACTACGCCCCTCTCCAGCTTGAAGAAATTAGATCTGTCTTCACCCATTTTCCCCTCACAGGAGTTTGGGTACCTCTTCAGAGTGGGGAATATTATAGGTGGAAAAGGCAGGTAGACATATGTAGGGAGATAGATAGGACTGGCCCTTGAAAGAAAACAAAAAAAAAAACAGCTTGGAGGTTACTGCTGCTGGAGAAAAGCTACCCCACCCATATAAGATAAATAGCTCATTAAAATTCCAAATAGGCAGTCATCAGATATTCTAAAGAAGGCACCAACCTCCTGGGGTGAAGGGCTGACACTTCAACCCACATCCCCAGAAAAGAGTTAGAGTCAAAAATTCCTGTTTGATTGTTAATCCCCCACTGTACTCATTGGTTAATTGTAACCTGTCCACTTTTTTGAATCTTATTGGTAGCCCCCTATTTCAGACCTGTCTCACCTCCTGGCTTTGCTCCATAAAAGCCCTGTAAAAAGTGAGGTAAAGGGATTACCCACTTTCCGGGTCCCCCCTTCTGTCTCTCTTAAGGCAGGAGCTTTCTCTCACAATAAAATTTTTCTACTCAAAAAAAAGATGATATGTATCTGTCATCTCTGCATTTCCTTAATTCACAGGAAAACTAACTCAAGATCCCTGTTCTTTTCCTGATAATATAACTGTACTTGTTATATTATATCAAAATAATCTTCCTATGTTTTCTTTCCTGTATATTATATGATTCTGCATGTAACAATCAAAACTTTTTTTTTGAGACAGGGTCTTGCTTTGTAGTTCAGGCTGGCCCTGAGATCACTATGTAGCTCAGGCAAGCCTTGAACTCAGCAATCCTCCTGCCTCTGCCTCCCGAGTGCTGAAATTACAGGCGTGAGCCACCACGCCTGGCACTGTGGTACATGATATTGAGTCACCATGCCCAGCATTGTATGTGGTTACCAGGATCAAACTCAGGACCTTGCACTTGTGAGACAGGCACTGGAACCATTGAGCTAAATCTCTGGCCCCAATCAAAACTTATTAATGCAGTTTTCAACTAATTATTCTTAGCATTCCCTAGAATATATGATCACCATTAATAAAAAACTGCTTTACAAAGTATATTATCAAGTTGTGTATGAGGTACTTAATTTTACATATTTGAACCTTAGATTGATAATATTTTCCCTACTAAATTAATTGAGAATTTAAAGCTCTCAACATAAATCGTCTTGTATTAAGTCATTCTACCTTAATGGAGATGATAGGACCTCCAAAAGGATGAAAATGGGTTCCATTTTGTGGACAAAAATATCTCCACAATTATAATAGTTTCTCTCCCTGACAAAGGTACAATCTGTCACTGAGTGTTCTTCCTTACCACATGAGCAACAATAACACTGTAATCAAACACATGTCCATAATAAATGTACACATGATAAAACTCATTTTCTTTTTTTTTAAATTGAATTCTTTATTGGTACAATTTATAAACATCTCAAAATCACATATAACACTGGGGAATTTGTACCAGTATATGACGAAAGTTAATTCTCATTTTTACCCATATCCCTACCCACCCACACCTCCTCACCCCTTTATACATGCTCTTTTATTTTCTTTCTGTATTATATTTATTCCTTCCCCTCATCACATTCGCACACCAAGTTTCCTATAGAAATTTCCCACTCTATAAAAGCTGTCATACTTTCTAGAGCTCATTTGCATCTACAGGTGTTCATACCAAAGAGAAGATCTGGAAATTGTCTATCTGTGATCTATTGATTTCACT
>PVIC010052759.1:0-12072 GCA_004025085.1 Thryonomys swinderianus | reverse complement strand
ATAAAAACAAACAACCAAAGGGGCCGGAGGGTTAGCTCAGTGGTTCCAGCGCCTGCCTCGCAAGCGCAAGGTCCTGAGTTCGATCCCCGGTAACCACATATAATGATGGGCGTGCAGACTCACGCCCACCAACAATCAACACCGCATACCGCAATGCCGGACGTGGTGGCTCACGCCTGTAATCCCAGCACTAGGGAGGCAGAGACAGGAGGATTGCTGAGTTTGCGGCGGCTTGCCTGGGCTACATAGTGAGCTCAGGGCCAGCCTGAACTACAAAGCGAGACCCTGTCTCAAAAGCAAAAAAAAAAAAAAACAACCAAGGCTGGGAATTTAGCTCAAGTAGTACTACGCCAACCTTGGAGGCATAAGGACCCAAGTTTGATCCCCAGTACTGTTGTTGTTTTTTGTTTTTTGCAGTTCTGGGGATTGAACTCGGGCCCTTGTGCATCCAAGGTCGGTGCGGTACCACTTGAGCTAAATCCCCAGCGATCCCCAGTACTGTAAAAATAAATAAATAAATAAATAACCAACAAGCAGGTGTGGTGGCACGCAACTGTAATCCAGCACTGTGGGAGGCTTAAGAGTAAAAGCTATACTTTTAAGTCTCCATCGGGCAACCGAGTGAGACCTTCTCATAATTTAAAAAAATGGGGGCCTCCTGTAGCTCAGTGATAAAGCACCCCTGGGCTCTATCTCCAGCACCACAAAACTGAATAAGAAAATACTCACAACCAGGCATGCAGGCCTCTAACCCCAGTACTTCGGAGGCAGAGACTAAGGATCATTTCAAATTCCAAAGCAGTTGGGCCTACACAGTTGAGTTCAAGGCCCACAGGAACTAACAACAACCACAGAGAGTCACAAGTGTTAGAGAGAACGTGGAGAACTGCAACTTTCATCAGTGCCGGAGGGGATGCAAGACGCTCTCACCCCTACAGAAAACAATTCGGCAGTTCCTAAAAAAAGTTAAACACACAGCACACATGAGCCAGCAACTTCACTCCTAAGCAACCCCCAAATAAATAAAAATATATGCATATTAAGAACTTGTACAATGGCCCATGAACATTTGTCCATCCACATGAAACATGGAGCACACACACAGAATACGAGAGAAGGCGGACGGGCAGTTCTCACGGAGGGACGGGAGAGGGCAGAGCCCACTGGCTCACAGGCGCGGGCCTCCTGCAGGCAGAGGGCAGAACGGGCGCTGGGACGGCGGCGGCGGTGGCGCATCAGGGTGAATATGCGCGACTTACGCAGTATATCAAAGGATGACTTCAGTAAATATAGGTGAATATCAAAACTAAAAACCTTTTTAGTTTTTATCAAACTAAAAAGACAAAAATCATAGCAATATTCTGCTATCCTACCTGGCACCTCTGCCAGGGGGGTAAAAGTAGTAAGTGGCATTTAGCGAACACACACCCAGGTGAAGATGTTCCTCAGAACAGAGAAAATCCTCCACACTCTGACACTCCTATCCATGTCTCTCTTCACAGGCCATCTCATAAAAACCAAGTGTTGATTACTCTTTGGTTTTTTAAAAATAAAGGGAAATATGTGAAACCTGAAATTCCCTCTCACCGGCGATGTTCTACCAACTCGATCTCAGTGAACAACTTCCCACGGCCAGAAGCCCAGGAGTCAGTCATTGTAGATCCATATTCTCTCTGTCTCTCTCTTCCTCCCCTCTTTAGCTAATCAATAAAGTCCTGTCTGTTTTAGTGCCTGTGGCTTACGTATTTGTCCATTCACTGCCTCTTCTCCCAGCCCTCCTGCTCCATCACTTCTCTCTTAAGGCCAGTTCTCTTTCCCAGACATCTATCTAACCTACTACCTGCTACTATCAGGAAGAGCGATCTAAACCGTAGGTCTAACTGTCTAACCACGGTAAAGCCTCCAACGGCACCCAGCGCTGGCAGGAGCATCAGAACTGACGCGGCCCTGGTTAGCAGCAGTGCACATCGTGCCCTGAGCTCACTTTGACTCTTAAATTGAACAGCCCTCCCCCCCCCCCGGCCGCACACACCTCCTCTGCTTGAGCTACCTGCTCGGCCCAGACAGACGTTGGTAACCATTCAAGAGACGCCCTCTCCCACCCCTCGCCTCATATGCTTCACTGTGCCTAGCATCAGCTTTACTGTGCACTAATTTCTCTGTCTTCGCACCCTTAACAGCATGCTAATGACCAAAGCTGTGCCTTGGTCCATTCAGAACTTTCACAGGAAGGAAAGCTGTGCTTTCATTCGTGTGTGTGTATGTGTGAGGCTGTGTGTGTTTACTAATCTACCACTGAATAAATCAATAGCAATGGCAACAACTTTTAACTCACATAAAAAATCATTGCTGTCTCCATATTTAAATAGCCTTTTCAAAAATGTAATGTAGCATTTTAAAACACAACATAAACATCCCTAAACTTCTCAATTGCACAGATATGTCAATACGGTATCGTTTCTGTGGTATGATAAACTGAAGATGTGAGGCCCCCAGAATGTATGATACGAACTGTGAAATGAGAAGGAAATGTTCAAAGGGAAAAGGAAAAGGAGGGTAAACTAAAGAGGAAAATGAAAAATTTGATGGTAAAACAAAAAAAAGGAGAGCAGGGGAATGGGAAAAAATGAGAATGAAGATGTATCATGTACAGGTACAATTTCTCAGTGTTGAATGTGATCATGGCCTGTATCTAAAATGTACTAATAAATGGCTATTTTACACAGAAAAAGTAAACTCAATCATTTAGAAATAAAAATCTGCAATCTTAACAGGAAGTGAACCTGAAAAAAAATAATGAACTCTGAAGACTAGGAGTTTACTATCTCTAGACTCACACTGCATCCACACGACCTTAGGACACAGACAGAAGCCAGGAACCGTGTCTTAGGCAAAGCATCTTTAAAGGGCATTCTTTATTAAAAGAAAAGCAGCGTAAAAACCTTAAGTCCCGCCCCAGCTTAGGTGTCCTCTCACAACTACAAGTTTCATCACTAAACACAACTCATCTCAGAGAATCGGTCCTCAAGTTTCAATCGGAGGAACCACGTGTCACCGATCCCAGCTAAAAATAAATAACACAACCCAAAGGCTACTTTGTGCGGGGAATTTACTACTGCACACGCCGACTACATACACTGTGGCGCGTCCCGCCGAGCAAACGCCTTCTTCACCTGCGCGAGTCGCGACTCGCCTTCCACCACCCGAACAACCACCGACGCCCGCACGGCCGCTGCCCGCTCGAGGCCGCAGCCCGGGCCAAGCGCGGACCCCGGCCGGTCGGTGCCGCGGCCCGGGGCCCTGCGGCGCCGGGGCCACGTTCCCGCCCGCGGACTCACCCTGCGCAGCTCGGCCAGGACCGACCCCCAACGCGGGCGAAGGGCGGCCCCGGGCGCCTCCATGGCGCGAGGCTGCTCCGGCGATCGCCGCCACAGCCTCGGCCTGGCCGGGCCACAACCGGCGGCCGAGGACTCCCAAAGATCAGTCCGAAACCGAGCCTGCACCGGGCGGCGGGGCAGACCACTGCGGGGCCGGCGGCGGGGGAAGCTGGGACAGCACCGCGGGCCTCTCGCGCGGCCGCTGCCCGCCGGGAGCCCCAGCCCCTCACTCGCTGCACCTCACATCCCGAGGCTGCCCTGTCCGCGCCGGTCCCGCGAGCCGACGTCGCGGCCCCTCGACAACCCCCCCAGCACCCCCGCGCGCGCGCTTTGGTTCCGGCCGCGGGAAGGCGGGGCGGCGTAGACCAAGGAAACTTCCCGCCCTCCTCGCGCGACGTGTCCTACTCGCTGGCTCTTAAAGGGGCCGGCGCTTGGCTCACAGGCCGCAAACTGCAGCTGTCAGGGGCTCGGGTCGGACTCCCCTCCGGCTCTGCGTTGTGGTGCGGCGCCCGGGCCCCGGAAGCCAGGCCTCCCGCCCCCGCCCTCTGCTCGGCTCGGCCCGAGCCTGCTTTTGCACCTTCACTAGCCGGTGCCCCTCGTACCTTGGGGGACCCGCCGTCCTCCGGGCATAATTAGCTGATGGGCACGCTCAGGGGCGCCCCGCCAACACAGTGCGGCCTCTGGACTCTGGACTGGAAGGCTCGCGCATCGGCTGCGCGCCGCTGGGTCCGTCCTCACTCGCGGGGACTCCCCGGTGCCGCAGAGGGCCCCGCGCGTCGCCGGCCCCGAGACCTGCCTCGCGCTGCGGAACTCCGAGCACCTGAGCACCAGACTCAGCCTGTGCTGTTGTCCTCGGAGAAGAAGAGCTAAAAGCAGCAACTCCCCCCTAAATTTAAGACACTGTGTTTAGGGCCGTTGAATAGTATAGAAAGTAATTCTAGATGTCACAGGTGTAAAAGATAACCCACCTCCGTACATCCCCCTTAATCAGCATAAACATTCTCGTTAAATTCTGCCTTCTAATTCAAGTGTTCAAAGAAACAAGAGAGAATATCCTTGTTCCTGAACTGATCAAACAAGAAAACTTAATAGAGGAACAGACTCTTGAATTCTTAGGACATTTCCTTATGTAAGCTCTTGTAGCAACACAATCTTTATAGTATATTTTAAAAAACCAAATATACCCAAGTTCACAGAACGCTTTCAGAAGCAAAATGTGGCGTAGTTTTTCAGACCTCAGACTACTCGCTGTCATCTTTGCCACATCACCGTAAGGAGTTTCAGGAACTGCCAGTATCAATAGTAGAGATTATTTAATAACTTCCCATTTTTAAGGTAAGACATACCATATACGTGTCAGATGGCATATGTGAATAGCTTATTGAAGTTAGAACACAACCATAAAGATCTTATCTTTAGAATTTCAAAGACTTTAAAACCAATGTATGTGTCAATAAAACATTGTATTACTCAGTAAAAAAATTGTCAACAAGTCTGAGTATTTTCAAGGGATTCCAGAATCATAATGACCTTTTAGGTCTTGGGGGAAAAAATCCCTTTGCTCTTTGCAAGTGACTCCGTGCCTCTTTCCAGTTTTCACTAACTATTCCAAGTAGTAAAACCTGATCAGAAAAATAAAAATGTAGGTTACCCCACAGCAAAAACAGTGAAGTTTAACAAATTCAGTGCAAATTTCCAACCTAAGGTCTTCATATGTGACATGTAATAGTCATGACTCACCTCCTGCAGATCTTTCAAATCCATTTCTGAGGACGCTCATGTTAAAATATGCAGACATACAAACAGTTGCCCTGAGCACCTCGTACCCTTGAGAAACATTTCAGATTGGAGCATATCCTGCACTCCGCTGCCTCCACACCACTGAGATCCTGTTCTGACACTCGTGTGGCAAAGGGGTGCCACAGGGGGAGTCGTGACTACCAACCCATGATCCAATTTCATGGACCTCACACCTTATTAAATAGATCTACACACGTGTGCACACATATGTTCTCAAATATACATATCGCTCTCCCCTTAAAATCTATAGCTGGAAAGAAAAATCCTAAATTTGTTAACTGATAAAAAAACTAAATTTAATGTTCTATTTTATAGTCTACTCATATAAGGTACATGATTTCTACCATGCAAAACGTATTTTGATTATTCCCCTAAGAAGACAATGGATTTTACTGTCTTACATAGGAACTATTTTAAAAGAAATGGCCAGCAAATGCTATCCGTGTTTATAAAGTGAGAAGAAAACATCCAAAAACACTGGAAACATGCTAGTCAGCTAACCAGGTAGCTGGGTCTACAACTTACAAATTTACTCCCCCTTTTTGCAGGGTCCTATAGCAAAACTTTAAGTACTAGTTACTCCCACTTAAACCAGCAATGTCATTGTCCTTTGAAAAAAAATCAAACAAAATTGTTGAGCCACATTGTCGTTCTCTCAATGAGTGATGTAAGTTATTTTCAGAGCATACTAAATCAGGAGCTACCTGTTGAACAAGAACTAGCTAATGTTCATTTTTATTCCACCTGTAAATGAAGCAGTCTATATAAGAGTATAGAAATAGTAGAACAGGTTCTTCAATTGTAAAATACAGCAGTTAAAAAGTAGTTGACTGCTATTATTTGAATGCAACTAAATTATGTTTGGTACAAAAACCCCAGTGAGCTGAAATTATCAGTACACTGAAACAATTACCCGAAATATTTAGGCAAGAAGAAAGGAAACTAGATGAATGTGATGGCACATACCCATAATCTCAGCATTTGGCGGCTAAGCAAAAGGATCAGAGTTCAAGGCCAACCTGAACTAGATAGCATGACCCTGTCTCAAAGATAAAAGAAAGAGAAGAACTTTCTGAAGCCATTCAAGTCTGTATTGTGGGTTCTTGATAGATGCACTCAGACTATTAGAATTATAGATGTGTGGGGAACTCTTCAGAACATTTGATCTCTTAAAGATTTTGGGTTTAAAGTCCTAGAGAGACCAAGCAAGCAGCTGGAATAAATGTAGGGAATTAAAAGTATACATCTACCATTTAAGCACTATTCGCCTTCAGTTTCTCGTTCCCATATAAGAATGGGACACTATATACTTTTTGAAGAGAATCCAAAAATTTAGATTTAAGTCGTTTCACCTTTTAAATGTTGACAACTGATTAATAATTTTCTTAAGTGACTCACAAGCCAGTTTTGACCAACAACCTATGACATAGTCTCCACTTCTGATATTAAAATTTTGAAACTGAGACACTAAGATCACAAAATGATTAACGGAAATTGAAAAGTCAATATTCATGTCTGAAAGCCAACATTGTGATGTGCCCCTGTAATTCCAGCTCTTCAGGCCGCTGAGGCAAGAGGATAGAAAGTTTGAGGCATTCTGGGCAAGTCTGAGGCCAGTCATGACCTTCCCTCAAAATAAAGAATTGCAGAATGCTGGGCGTGGTGACTCACGCCCACCAGCAATCAATACCGCATACCACAATGCCGGGCGTGGTGGCTCACGCCTGTAATCCCAGCACTCCGGAGGCAGAGACAGGAGGATTGCTGAGTTCGAGGTTTGCCTGGGCTACACAGTGAGCTCAGAGCCAGCCTGAACTACAAAGTGAGACCCTGTCTCAAAAAAAAAAAAAAAAAAAAAACCCTGTCTTGAAATATAGAATAAAAATAAGAGCTGAGGATGTAACTCATTCCAAAGGGCCTGAGTTCAATCCCAGTACTGCAAAAAAAAAATTTTTTTTTGAAAAGATAAAAATCCTTCTTCAATTATTTTTATGGTAGCACTTAATAAGAAAAGAAACATTTGTAGAAGTTCTCCTGTGTGCTAAGCATGACAGCAGGATTCTTTTATAATACTAGATCTCAATAAGTTTTATGATAAGTGATTATTTTTTCCCCATATGGTCTGAACTCAGCACTTGTGAGGCATGCTCAGCATTACTGAGCTAAACCCCCTACCCACTGTTATAATAAACGAAACAGTGTGGAGTGATGTGATTGAAAATGATCAAAACATCCTATAGCAATGAACTAATTTTTTTTTCTGAGACAGGGTTTTGCTTTGTAATTCAGTCTAGCCCTGAGCTCACTATGTAGCCCAGGCAAGCCTCGAACTCAGCAATCCTCCTGTCTCTGCCTCCCGAGTGCTGGATTTACAGGCGTGAGCCACCATGCCCGGCATTGTGGTATGTGGTATTGATTGCCACCATGCCCAGCATTGTATGTGATTAATGGGGATCAAACTCAGGACCTTGCACTTGCGAGGCAGGCACCAGAACCACTGAGCTAAATCTCCAGCCCTGAACTAATTTCTTAAAACAAGACTCACTATACTTTATTACTAATTCTAACAAAAATGTTACACTAATATGTAATAGGTAAAAGAAATAAGTGCTTTAGAAATTATCAAAAAAAGAAAAAGTGAACAGAATTTGAAATTTTAGTTGCAGCTTGGCTAATTTTGAGATAAAGAGCTGGAGATTTAGCTCAGTGGTTCTGGTGCCTGCCTAGCAAACTCAGGGTCCCTGGTTCAATCCAATAACCACAAACAACAATACCAGGCATGGTGACTCACGCACCAACAATCAGTACCACATACCGTATAGTGCTGGGCATGGTGGCTCATGCCTGTAATCCCAGCACTCAGGATGCAGAGGCAGGAGGATTGCTGAATTCCAGGTTTGCCTGAGCTACATAGTGAGCACAGGCCCAACCTGAATACAAAGCAAGACTCTGTCTCAAAAAAAATTTTTTTTTTGAGATACTAAATTTTTTGTTTGTTTGTTGAGACAGGGTTTCGCTCTGTAGTTCAGGCTGGCCCTCAACTCACTATGTAGACCAGGCAAGCCTCAAACTCAGCAATCCTCCTGCCTCTGCCTCCCGAGTGCTGGGACTGCAGGCGTGAGCCACCATGCCCAGTGAGATACTAAATTTTGAGATACCACTCAGTTAACAGCTATCGTTTGGATTCTAATAATTTTGACTGAGTTAATTAATTTAATATAATTTTCCCTAATTTTAAAAAAAAGAAAAAAATTATTCAAGATCAGCAAATTTTTTTTGTATTTTTTCATATCAGGGATCAAACTCAGGATCAGGAGCTTATCTGGCAGGCAAGGTACCACTGAGTCTCAGCCCATGATCAGTAAATCTTAAAAAAAATTATCTTTAAATCTTAACATCCATTTAACAAAACATTAATATGCAATATTACATGAAAATTTCACAGAAAGAGAAACATTGTGAAAGGTATATAGGGAAGAGTCAGTCAAACATCTGAAACTACTCCAACAGTTAGTAAAATTGATTTTTTAAAATTATAAAGATTTAAAAGGCCAACTTACCCATTCTGAAAGAAGTACAACTGGCAAAAATACAGAATTCGTGACATCATAAATATCAATTTGAAATAAATAGTTCAGAATCTGAAACTTGGAAGCATTTCCTGTTGATTTATAAATAAAAATATGTTCACATTTGATATATAACTTCTGAATATAATTTCTTCCTTAACTGACGAATTCGAGAACAACTAATTTCTTACCTTTTTGAGGAATGTAATTGTAAGAAGACACAGTACCATCAGGTGAAACCCTCTGACTGTCTGGAAGGGCGTTTTCCACAGACCTGTCTATTTCCCCTTGCACAGGCACTTCAGAGTCTATCGGTAATTTTGATTTTTCATCATTATTTTTAGAAGAGAAAGTTTTGAAAGGTTCTTCTTCATGAATTATCATGGGTAACTCTGTTGTAGAGATCATATCTGCAAATACATGGAGAAATATCTTTTTTAAATACTTGCTGTAGCATACTGTTGAGCTGTCTCATCTTTGTAGAGGATTCCTGCTCCTTTGTGTTAATGTGGTTTTTGTTTCTTTCACTTTTTTTTTTTTTTTTTTGAGACAGGGTCTCACTTTGTAGTCCAGGCTGGCTCTGAGCTCACTATGTAGTTCAGGTAAGCCTCGAACTCAGCAATCCTCCTGCCTCTGCCTCCCGAGTGTTGGGATTACAGGCGTGAGCCACCACGCCTGGCTCACTTCCATTTTTAAAAACAGTGTGTTGCTGATTCCCAATAGATGATGGGTGATTCAGTGTGTAAAGATTTTACCATGGGGCCGGAGGGTTAGCTCAGTGGTTCCAGCGCCTGCCTCTCAAGCGCAAGGTCCTGAGTTCGATCCCGGGTAACCACATACAATGGTAGGTGTGGTGACTCACGCCCACCAGCCATCAATACCACATAGCACAGTGCCAGGCGTGGTGGCTCACGCCTGTAATCCCAGCACTTGGGAGGCGGAGGCAGGAGGATTGCTGAGTTCACAGGGGCTTGCCTGGGCTATATAGTGAGCTCAGAGCCAGCCTGAACTACAAAGCAAGACGCTGTCTCAAAAAAAAAAAAAAAGATTTTACCATGTATTGCCATTGTGAGATAATTTGGATTTCCTATTTATTTTTATTTCCTATTTATTTTTTGGTTGTACCCAAGTTAGGTTTTGAAATACCGCCATGTTCTGTTTTATCAGTAAAATATTTGCCTTACCTTTTATTATCTAAGATGTTATGCTTAGAAAACCTTGATGGTCACTAAGACACTTACTTTGAGAAAAGATACACTACAGTGTAATCTGTATCAGTGCCTACTGCTGACATAATAAAGTACTTTGCACTTAGTAGCTTCAATAGGAGACTTATTCTATCTACTTCCAGACGTCAAAAGTGCTAAAACCAAGGCACAGGCAGAAAGAACAACCTTCCTCCCAGACGTTCTAGGGGCCAGCAGACTTCCTCGCCTCTATGTTCCAGCATCCTCCTGCATTCCTGGGCTCAAGGCACATCCTCCTCTTCCAAAGCCAGCAACACACCATCTTCTTATTGCTCTCTCTGACTTTCCTGCCATCTTTCTCTAAGCAACCTTGTGACTATATTGGACCCACAAGGACACTCTCTCCTTAGCACATCTGCAAAGATTTTCTTACCACCCAGGAGGTCGGGAAGTTAAGACATGGACATTCTGATAGGCCTTCATTCAGCCTACCATATAGTGTCTCCTTTATTTCTTGGCCAAGGAAGAATTACAAAAACAGTATACAGTTCTGTTCTCCATTTTGACTTTTTGCTCTAAAAATTATATTTAGGGCCGGAGGGTTAGCTCAGTGGTTCTGGAGCCTGCCTCGCAAGTGCAAGGTCCTGAGTTCGATCCCCGGTAACCACATATAATGCTGGGCGTGGAGACATGCCCACCAACAACCAACACCGCATACCACAATGCCGAACATGGTGGCTCACGCCTGTAATCCCAGCACTCGGGAAGCAGAGACAGGAGGATTGCTGAGTTTGCGGCGGCTTGCCTGGGCACCATAGCAAGCTCAGGGCCAGCCTGAACTACAAAGTGAGACCCTGTCTCAAAAAGCAAAAAAAAAAAAATTATATTTAAAAAAAACTAAGATTAATATGTAAAAAACTGTATTGAACTGTGTAAGCTAATGACTAAGAAGAAAATAAATGGTTCCCTTTAGATTTCCTTCCATTAAAAAAAGACAAAAAGCAAGAAAAACAAAAATAACAACAAAAAGATTTCCTTCCAGTTACTCCTAATGGTTTAGTGAGCTGTGCAAGAACTTCAGAAAGTTCTAAAACCATATCTCTTCAAATTCTTTAATGAAATTTAAATGAAAGGAAAAGACATCCCTGAGCCAGGCATAATGGTGCACACCTGTAATCCCAGCACTCCAGAGGCTGAGGCAGGAAGATCCCCATGAGTTCAAGGCCACCATCGGCTACAAGAGTGAGTTTGAGATCATTCTGAACTACCAAGTGAGATTCTATCTCAAAAAAACAAAAAGGCCGGGCATGGTGGCTCATGCCTGTCATCCCAGCACTCGGGAGGCAGAGGCAGGAGGATTGCTGAGTTCGAGGCTTGCCTGGACTACATAGTGAGCTCAGAGCCAGCCTGAACTACAAAGCGAGACCCTGTCTCAAAAAAAAAAAAAAAAAGTCATTCCTGAAGCATTACCCTGATACCAAAACCAGACAAGGACATAACCAAAAAAAAAGAGACCAGCCAATTTCTTTAATGAGCATAGATACAAAAATACTTAACAAGAAACTGGCAAACAGAATGTAACAAATATTCAAAAAGATCATACATCATGAGCACATAGGCTTCATCCTAGGGATGAAGGGATGATTCAATTTGTCCGAGTCACTAAATGTAATATGTTATATAAACAGAAGCAAGGACAAAAATCACACAATCATCTCAACAGATGCAGAAAAAGCCTTTGACAAAATCTAATATCCATTCACGATACAAACTCTAAAGAAAATAGGAATAAACAGCACTTATTTATATTTGACAAAAGCCATTTATGAAAAGTCTTCTGCCAACATCATATTAAATGGAGAAATGCTGGAAATTTTTCCTCTAAAGCCAGGAACAAGTCAAGGATGTCCACTACCACCACTCCTATTCAAGACAGTACTCAGAACCTATGACTGAACAGTCAGGCAAGAGAAAGAAAAGAAAGGGGTATGTATAGGCAATGAAGAAGACAAATTATCATTATTTCCAGAAGACATGATCCTTTACATAGAGGGCCCAAAATTTCCACCAAAAGACTCCATAAATGACAAAATTCAGCAATGTAGCAGATCCAAAATATCACACACACACACACACACA
>PVIC010052758.1:0-12069 GCA_004025085.1 Thryonomys swinderianus | reverse complement strand
GGAGATTTCTCAGAAAACTAGGACTATGGGTCCCATTTGACCCTGCTATACCCCTGCTAGGAATATACCCAAAAGAATTTAAAAACTCACATTGGAAAGACAGATGTACACCCTTGTTCATAGCAGCTCAGTTCGTGATAGCTCAATCTTGGAAACAACCCAAATGCCCATCAACTGGAGAGTGGATAAAGAAGATGTGTTTTTTTTTATAAAATGGAGTATTACTCTGCCATAAAGAATGACAAGATCGATCCATTTAGGTGCAAATGGAGACACCTGGAGGATATACTAATAAGTGAAATCAATAGATCACAGATAGACAATATCTGGATCTTCTCTTTGGCATGAACACCTGTAGATGCAAATGAGTTCTAGAAAGTAGGACAGCTTTTATAGAGTGGAATATTTCTGTAGGAAACTTGGTGTGGGAATGTGATGAGGGGAAGGAATAAATATGATACAGAAAAAAAATAAAAGCATGTATAAAGGGGGGAGGAGGGGGGAGTGGGTAGGGATATGGGTAAAAACAAGAATTAACTTGTGTCATATACTGGTACAAATTTCCCAATGTTATATGTGATTTTGAGATGTATATAAATTGTACCAATAAAGAATTCAATTAAAAAATTATTTCTGTGAGTTTATAATACTTGAATAGAATTACATAGGTCATAATTAGTGATGATAGGTTAATCATATATATTAGAGGAAATATTTTTCTAAGCTTTTTATTTTTTGTAGTAACTTTACTACATAGGGTAGAAGACAAACTTGTATGATGACCATGCAAATTAAAATTTTCTTCAAATAGTGACAAAATATATCTGCTATAAAAAAATCTTTTATGCCAGGTATGGTGGCTCACGCCTGTAATCCCAGCACTTGGGAGGCAGAGGCAGGAGGATTGCTGAGTTTGAGGCTTGCCTAGGCTACATAGTGAGCTGAGGGCCAGCCTGAACTACAAAGTGAGACCCTGTCTCAAAAAAAAAAATCTTTTATGGGGTGGAAATGTCTAGCCTATTCTTAGAGTGCTTGCTTAGCGTGGTTTAGGCTCTGGGTTCAAACATGAGCACCACTAAAAACAACAATACACTCACAAAAAACTTTTATGGTAATTTTTAAACATCTCACCACCTCAGAAGTTAAAATTTGAAGTTGATAATGCTAGAAGCCCTTACAACTACATCTCTTAAGTCAAGTAAGTTAACACTTGCCAGATTTTGTCAAGTGTACATGGTGTTTTCCTCCTCAAAAAAGGTTAAGTTTCCAACCAAAGGGAGGGCATATGACACTTTACAAGTACTGAGCCAAGGATGCTTGTCATTAATACTGTCAGTTAGGATCACAGTCATGCCATGTGAGAAAAGAAAAATGGAGACTTGGGCATGAAAATGCCATCATTTGTTAACAATTGGTTTCTTTTTAAAGTTTAGAAATGTTATCAAGCTATTGTTTTTAAGAAATTATAAATAAGAGTTTTCTTGCAATTAGGTATATCTTTCCTACCAGTGTGCACTTATACCAATTTATAAACTAACGACTTTATGAGAGAAGTATAATTAAATGATGTATGTTTTCTGTATATATATTTGACTTTATATAAATGCACGTTTAAATTTTCCCTGCATTTTAACTATTTACTTGTGATAGTGTTCTGTTAGCACTTTGGGGGAGAAACAGCAGTTTACACAAGCCATGCTAAAAAAAAAAGCATTGTTCTTTATTTCTATCTTTGACAAAATTATGAAATACTCTAATATATATTATATAATTCAGTACTTCAAGGACTCCATGTTATAGGTATATTGGTTATAGAGGCATAATATAACTATTAGTACGAATGTCCTTTTACATAATTTCTAATTTTATGAACATATTCATTTTATATTGAGGAAGAAGAAATTAATCACAACTTCTATTTATTATCATTTTCTTTTAGCTATGTTTATAGTGGAATGACATAACATAATTGGAGATTTGGACTTGAGAAACTTTAAATTGTTATTTGAAAAAACGAGTTAAGCAAAAGAGGATGTGTTCAAGCTACTTTTTGCAGTCTAAGTAATGTAGCACTAAAGACAAAAGTTTCTTAGAGTCTAGACACTGAGAGCCCCTGCAGTGCTATTTCAAGTACTTTAATGTTTTTTGAATAGGCGGTGTTAGAAGGAGTGTTAAATGATGGAAACCTCCTTACACTGACCTCCTTGAGATAGTGTATTCATGTCAAAAACTAATCAAATACAGCTGCAGGATTAATTGTGTGGGGAAGCTATAAACACAGAAAGCTGTGACCTCTCCTCAGAGCTCTGTTTCATATATAAGCATCCACTTTGGAACTACTGACTGTGAACTTGAAGAAAAAATAATTTATTCCATTGCATATACAGTAGTAGTAATTAAAAATGACTGAGCTTCTAAGGCCTGAGGAGGATACCTCAGACTTCTGCTTGAGTCATGTAAGGAAACTTGCAATCTGTCTAAGTAACAAAAAGAAAGAATAAATGAATTTAAATTTGTAAAGCCAGGAGAGTAATTTGCCATTATTAATCTTTGAATCTTTTTTTTGAGCCCTTTTACTTACAATGAAGTTTTACTTTAGTCCTCAATGTAATTTGCTCTGTTTAGTCTTATAAACAATTGTTAAAAAGTAATCACTAAAAGTTTTAATTATTAGTATTTTGTCTCAATAATTGTCTTAGACATGTGGTATTTTAAATTATGGAATAACATTTAATTTTTATTTTGATTAAAAGTAGCTTACCATTTAATGCAGTTATAATAAGTGTGGATATTTGTAAGGCTTTAATTTTCTCTGAATACATTGGAAATTCAATAGAAAGGTAATCTAGCTGGCTATTTGAATTATCTGAAGTATTAGGTTACCTTAGAAATCAAGAAGACCAAAATTATATAATGATTTTCTGCATAGTGTTTAGGTTATTTGATGATTTCTTTAAAGTCTTTTCTTTTTAATCAACAGACTGATTTTTTAGAGAAGTGTTGCATGTATAACAAAACTGACTGGAAAGTACAGAAAGCTCTTGTGGTACCGTCTATTTCCACAAATGCACAGCCTTCCTTGATCAACATCCTGGGCCCAAGTGGAACATTTGTTAAAATCCAAGAACTTACATTGATATATCACTGTCAGTAGTTTACATTACAATACATTACATTACAATAGTTCATAGTTTACATTATGATTCACTCTTGCTATTTTCTGCCTTCTATGCATTTTGCCAAATGTATAAGGTATGTTTTCAACATTATAGTTTTATGTGGAACGCTTTCACTGCCCCACAAATCTCTGGTCCTCCTGTTTATCCCCACTCTTCTACCTGCCCTAACCTAGCAATCACTGATCTTTGTTCTATTTCCATAGTTTGTTCTTTTTTAAAATGCAATACAGATTGAATCATATGGTCTGTAGACTTTTTCAGACTGGCTTCAATTAATAATGTGCGTTTAAAATATTTAATTAACATTTTAACTTTTCAGTATGTATTCTTCCTTGTCTTATACTACCTTAGTATCTCATTTCTTTTTTAGGATGAATGATATTCTTATAATTTTTACAAAGAGAAAAAAGCTCATACTAAGTGGCTTTTATGTTTTACATTTTAATGTTTTTCTTCTAAATGCAGCAAATTATTCCTGTTTCTCTAAGATAATGATGAAGTATAGAGAAGTTATAATAATTCCTCTAAAAACACATAGATAGGAATTATAAATTCAGGATTTGAAACCTGGAAGATCATATTCTTGGTACATTTTCCTGTCTTAGAGGAATGCATATATAATATATTGTGTATGTGAATGTATTTATGTGCATATGTATATGTACTATGTATGTATATATATTTTAATAAAAGGCAGTTTAGTTTTCATTCAAAGTAGTTTTTTTTACATCATACATGTTCTATTAACTTTAATATAAAAACAAATTGCTTTGGAAAAGAAAATGTATTGATTCTCACTTAAAAAACATTGAATGTGATCATAATATATGCTTAAAATATATCATTAAAATCTTTTTTTTTTTTTTTTGAGACAGGGTCTTACTTTGTACTTCAGGCTGGCCCTGAGCTCACTATGTAGCCCAGGCGAGCTTCGAACTCAGCAATCCTCCTGTCTCTGCCTCCCGAGTGCTGGGATTACAGGTGTGAGCCACCACGCCCAGCACTGTGGTATGTGGTATTGATGGCTGGTGGGCGTGAATTACCACGCCCAGCATTGTATGTGGTTACCAGGATTGAACTCAGAACTTTGCACTTGCAAGGCATGCGCCAGAACCACTGAGCTAAATCTCCAGCCCATTAAAATCAATTTTTAAAAAAGAAAATATTGGTGGGTGTGGTGACTCACACCTGTAATCCCAACACACAGGAGGATTGCTGAATTCAGGGTTTGCCTGGGCTACGTAGTGAATTCAGAGCCAGCCTGAACTACAAAGTGAGACACTGTCTCGGAAATCTTAAAAAAAAAACTACAACTGAGTTTGTTGTATAAATTTCATTTGGAGAAGTTTTAACTAGTGTTTCAGTAGGTGCAGTTTGTGTCTCCATTTTTTACTTTTCCTTCAGTTTCGAGTGATCCTTGGATTCCATCTTGCTATAATCTTTTCATTATATAGCCTTCCTGATGTAGTTAGCAACTATAATGTTGTAATTGTTAAGGTCATTGTTAAGATGCCACTGATGTGAAGGAATTAATTTTGTCATATGATGACAGCACATGTTAGCTGTACATTATGAAAACTTTTTTTTGGGAAATATGAGAACCAGATTTTGTTCATGTCTACTGTGTATTTTCTCTTCCCTCTTTCTGCTGTGTTTTCATGGTATTGATACTTGGAAAAATTACATATATAATGAAAAGTTAAGAAGTCTCACTTGTTAAAATGCTGACTGTGTACTAAGCTATGTAGTTACCTTATTTCATGACAGTTGAAGAAGGATTTCACATGTATTCTGTCCACGAGATACCATATTCAGTTTGTGTTTGATATGAACTCTATCAAGATTATATTTATTAGACATAGGATATTTAAAAATGTACAGACAGAGGTGTATACTTCTTTTATTAAAGAACAAATTCTAAAAGTAATTCTGTCATTTTCAAGTTTAGTAGTTTACTTTCACCCCCAACCTACTGTGCTGGGGATTGAACTCAGGGCTTTAGTGCTGAGCTATACCCTCAGTTTATTTTATTTTATTTTTACTTTTATTTTGAGAAAGGGTCTTACTAGGTTTTCTAGGCTGATTTTGAACTTGCAGTGATTTTCCCGTCCCAGTGTCCGAGAATACTGGGATTACAGACATGTCCTAGCACTAGGAAGTTTGTTAGCAAGTAGTTTATATTTGAATTAACCTCTGTGACTGGAGATACAAGGTGCAAATCATATGTGTGTATTTTTATAAAATATATTATGTACACATACTGGAAAGACCATCTTGCCACTTGATCTTTTCTTGTCTATTCAGTTTTTCTTGTTAACTTCATTTTTCTTCAATTTTTCTCTACTTCCTTATAGATTACCTTCTGTTGCATTCAAAGTTGTATAATACTTCATGTCCATTTTTTATATTGCTTCTATCAGAAATTCCCTTTGTAGTTCTAATTACTACATTCTCTTCTACCTTCTCAGTGAAATTCTTTTATTCTCATTCTGTGCATGTCTATTTGTTTTGTTTTGTTTTTTTCGTTTTTGAGACAGGGTCTCACTTTGTAGTTCAGGCTGGCTCTGAGCTCACTATGTAGCCCAGGCAAGCCTGGAACTCAGTAGTCCTCCTGTCTCTGCCTCCCGAGTGCTGGGATTACAGGCGTGAGCCACCACGCCCGGCACTGTGGTATGTGGTATTGATTGCTGGTGGGCGTGAGTCTCCATGCCCAGCATTGTATGTGGTTACCGGGGATCGAACTCAGGACCTTGCACGTGTGAGGCAGGTGCCGGAACCACTGAGCTAACCCTCCCGCCCATATTTTTTATAAGTCAGCACTTCATCATTTAATGCTAATTATTCTTTAAATTCATTTTTTTCTTTTGGCAAAAGAGACTAAATTGTCTATGCTCATTGTATGTCTTCTACTTACTATAATAGGGGCTATGAGGTTTAGAAGTGAGATGTTATATAGATAGTATAAATTGTTGGAGCATGCTTAAAGCATGATGCTGTTTTATGAAGTAAGTATGATAATACTTGATATATATAAGATTGTTCTGTGGAATCATGGCTGCAGATTAGTAGTGGAAAATAAAGCATTCTAGATATATGAGTAAGAATTGTTTGATGAAGTACCACTTTTATTAAAATCATATTGTGTGGTATTCTTTTCATTACTGATTGGGAAAGTGAATATTAAAAATCTAGATATGGATGGTCGTTATAGATATCCTAGTGTCAGGACCAAATCTTGAGGAAGAACAAAGGACAGATTAGGTTGAAGACATTGCCATTTCTGTAGAGAGGTGTAATTAAACATCATAGTTCATAAGAAACTTTCATATTCTTTCAAGGTTTTGGGTAGCAAACTATGTGTTATAGTCGGCTTTTAATAATAATTTTTCTGTCTTTTTCCTTATATGACTAGGTTTATCTTGTCTGTCTGTGCCAGTGGTTGTGAACTACTTTTCTAGTTTTATTTTTATTGAAAACTGACTTTGTGGAAGCCTTTCATACAGTGAGGAAATGGTGTGCATGTGATTTGAAAAGACCATACACTATTCTGTTTCAAATTGTGAAAAGACCATACACTGCTCTGTTTCAAATTGTGAAAAGACCATACACTGCTCTGTTTCAACTTCAGAAACTGCATGTGAGAATAATATGTAATTTGTGAAATGCTGTAAGTTAGTGTTCAGTATTGTTAGCAATGTATGAAAATTTTGAGAATTGAAAAAATTTGTTATAATTCACCTCAGATTACTGCAGCACTGTAGAATGACAAACAGCAGTACATATAACTAATCTGGGAGTTTAAAATATTTTTCTTTTATAGTAAAGAACAAATTATGAACTCTTCAGAGATGAAGATATAATAGTTAACAATATCAAAATAAATCTCAAAATGAAGGCAGATTCCTGTGAAATATCCTGTGGCAGTGTTGCTAAGAAGCTAATCAGAAACATCTGTTCAGAGTGTTACAATTTAATGTTAAAGAATATTTCTTTTGTGTGTGTGTCCGTGTGTATATATACACACGGACACACACATATATATAATGCTGTTATATGAACTAAAGTGTTTGCATATGTTTAATATTAAAAATTAATTTGACAGCTTTAAAACTGCTGTAGTTGGAATTATTATTACAGGCATTTTATTTTCTGCTTGACTTCTTAGCCTTAATGCCTTCACTTGTAATTATGTTAGTTAATTAAACCTGAAATTATCTCCATGCCTGGATTCCTTAATATGTATTTTTAATTTTAGTATGTGTAGTAGCATTTGGTCAGAATAGCTCATCTAAAAGTAACACTAATTAGATTCTTTCTTCTTATCCTGGTATGAGAACCTAAAATTCAGAAGACATGCATTTTATCTAGTTAAAGCAACAAGAGGCAAAATAGCTAACATACTCAAGTAATGCTTGCCTAATGCTATTCACGGGGATTTTTTTTTTCCTGATTAAACTCAGTGTTTAGTATAGAACAGAATGCTAGGGGCATGAGGCAAAGGATGAGAGGAGAGAGGCAGGAAGATTTTTAGAACATATTGGGTGGGTACATTACAGTTTGAAAACATATCCTAGGTATTTGCTGTAGACTTCGTGCTCTTGGGAAGGATTCTGAAAGCAGCGTCAAGCATACCATTACTTACAAAATTTTATGCACAGTTGGTGAAATTAATAATTCTGTTTTTGCATCTTCTGTAGCCATTCTTCTGTGAATCTCTCATGCTTGTATTTTTTATTCCCTGCAATATTTGTTGTACCTGAAATAGACTCAGTAGACTTCCCAGGTATTTCTGAGATCTGTCTTCAAAACTTAGGGACACATGGTTTTAGTCTAATAATTTGTCATTAGGGGGCATTGTTTACTTAATTAAAAGCATAAAATTTCCAAATTATATTAATAATCTCTATCATGTATGGAACCTCACTGTGCCAAGTAAGGTGCTAAATGCTTTACATATATTTATTATTTCATTAAGTTCTCAAAACAACTGTGTAAGTATGTATTCTTGGTTTCATTTAATACATTTAAAACTGAGCCTTAGGCAGGGTACCTAACTTGTCCAAGGTCATTCACAGTAAGGACTTAAACTTCAAAGGCTTAGCACTTTGCAAAGTAACCTCCTGCCTCTTGAAATATGGAATTTTTAATGAAGCTTGGTTTTGTTATTTCATGTAAATGTACCTTTATTACCATGATGCTACTGTATACTTTTTTTTTTTGGTACTGGGGATCGAACTGGGGCCTCTGTGCCTCCAAAGTATGTGCTGTACCACTTGAGCTAAATCCCTGGCTCACAACTATATATTTTTTAAGCATTCTTAGTTCATAGACTATACTAAAAGTAAAGCTGTCATGGCTGTTACGAAGTTCCATAGGAAGTTTATTTTTAGGAATCCTATTATCATAGACATAGTGCAAGCTCTCAGGTAAGAAGTATATTAAAGGAACCCATAAAAGAAACTGTCTTCCAAAGATTGTTTGTGTTCTAGTATTTAGATCTTTGATCCATTTTGATTTTAGTTTAGTACATAGTAAGATACATAGGTCCAGAGTCAAAGTTTTGCTTCTGGATAGCCAACAGCAACATATAGTTAAAAAAAATTACAAAAATTAAGTACAAATGAATAAGGCAGCATTCTTGATACCTCTCAACCACATAAAAAATGGAGACGAAGAAGATATTATAGAATTAAGGCCATAAAGACAGTTGTAGAATTTGCTGACCAGTGCCTTCCATATCTTGAATTGTTGTGTATTCTCTATGAATCTCAGAATTTATTTAGCTGATTTGAAGAGGGAGGGTAGAAAGAGAGATAACAGCGAAATGGATCTGTTTTTAAACTGCTTTTTCATGTTGGGCCTTTGGGAGTAAAGATTGTTAGGTATGAAATAACATTGAAATTCTTTTTTTTTTTTTTTTTTTTTTTGAGACAGGGTCTCACTTTGTAGTCCAGGCTAGTGCTGAGCTCACTATGTAGCCCAGGCAAGCCTTGAACTCAGCAGTCCTCCTGTATCTGCCTCCCGAGTGCTGGGATTACAGGCATGAGCCACCACGCCCGGCTGAAATTCTTTTGGTACAGTATAGTAGAATTTTTCATTGCTTAAGAAAGTACTCATTGACTTCACAGCCATGAGCTCATGGACATATTTATGAACTTTCTGAGTGTATTTTTCTACTTGTGAAATAGTTATTGTAATAGCTACTCATCTAATCATTTTGAGACAATATATATCTGTTTATTCATTTATAAAGGATGAATAACAAATATACAGTAACTGCCAATGCGTGTTACCAGGTAGTACTACTAATCTACATAAAACCTTTGTCCTTTTAATAAAATCTGCATGCCTCTTTCAGTTTTCTGCCAAGCCTAGCTGTTTTACAATTGTTCTTGCCAGTGAGTGGCAATAATTGAATATCACTTGTTTTGTTTGTGAGAAATCACAAATGAATTAAAGCAGATTTGTGTATATAGTCTAAGATTTTATGGATTCAGAATAGTTCCCAGATCAGAATAAGGTTTGACTAAAGTAAAACTGTATGTATCAATGATTCTGAAGGAGAAGTTTCTAACTTACAGTAGGATTTAGTCATTTAAGAGACAGGAGAATAAAGAATTACAGGTTACAGTTTAGCAGTGTTTGTACAAAACAGATATAACTATGTCTCAAGAATGTAAATGTCTTAGGGTGGAGAATGTAGCTCAGTGACAGTGCCATTACCTAGTACTTCTGAGGCCCTGGGTTTGGCCCCAGCACATGAACATGCACATGTTTACACACACACACACACACTTTAAATACCTCATTTCACTAGAAATACTGAGTTTTCCTAATTTGACATAACTATATAGTGTGTGGTTTTTATTTTTTATTTGCACATATATGTAGCATGTTTTTCCCTTTTGGGGAGTTGGTGCGTGTACATAATATAATGTATCCCCCACCTCTTGATCCTTTTTCTTTTTGTATGTGTTTGTAGTGCATAATGTTTACATTTTCTATGTGGAGTTGGGACATGTGCATAACACCTTCCAACTTCTTTTCATCCTGTTTCCACTCCCTCCCCATTTCAAGCCCCCTTTCCTTTGAAAATGTTCTGTCTCCCTACTTCCCACTCTCTCTTCTTCATTGTATTCTTTATTTATACTCTGCATTTATAGGAGAAAATATGCAATATTTAAGCCTGTGTGTCTGATTGATTTCACTTAACATTATAGTCTCAAAGTGCATCCATTTTCCTACAGATGACTTAAGTTTATCTTACTTTCTGGAAAAATACTACTCCATGGTGTATAAATGCCACATTCTCTTTATCCATTCATTTATTGATGGAAGTATATAGATCTTGCCTGCTTGCAATATATAGTTATTACACATTATGAGGCTATAAACATATAATACTTGTTTGAACTTACCTTTTTTTTTTTTTTTAATTTTTTTTTTTTTTTTTGAGACAGGGTCTCGCTTTGTAGTTCAGGCTGGATCTGAGCTCACTATGTAGCCCAGGCAAGCTTCGAACTCAGAAATCCGCCTGTCTCTGCCTCCCGAGTGCTGGGATTACAGGCGTGAGCCACCACGCCCGGCTGAACTTACCTTTGATTCTTGATTCACCAGTAATTCCTCTGATTATAATCTGGCCTCTCAGATATGTTGTATTCAAGGAAAAATATCTGTTAGTCAGAGCTTGAGAATATATAACCCTTTTGGAAGCTAAACTTAAACTACATTTTGGCTAGGGCTGACTGTGATGGCTTAATGTCAGTAAGCATTTGTAACCTAGTCAAGTTGTAGCCTAAGAGGTGAGGTTTCCTTATTTGTCTACAAAGAAGCAAACTAGCTGCTTAATTTCATACAAATGCCTTATAAATAAAGTACATGAACGAATTTTTAATAATTACAGTTTTTACAGTGACAGAATGTCAAGTTGAATGAGTTATGAGAAGTGCACCATTACAAGAAGCCAGCATCAAGGAAAGATTTCTGTACTGTTATTCACCCTTCTAGTGAATAATGGGGCACAATTAGAGTAGTGATTACTTACACTCAGCGGTCCTCTGCAGAAGAGCAACTTTCAAGCTTCCAACTTTTTGCTGAGTTTTTGCTGTTAAAACAGCTGGTTTCTTATAAGATTTCTTTTTTTTTTTTTGCTTTTTGAGATAGGGTCTCACGTTGTAGTTCAGGCTGGCCCTGAGCTCACTATGGTGCCCAGGCAAGCCGCTGCGAACTCAGCAATCCTCCTGTCTCTGCCTCCCGAGTGCTGGGATTACAGGATATAAGATTTCTTTTTAAATCAAGTTTTTAATGCTCTGTAGAATAAATATAAGTCAGCAGTCAAAATGTACATCCTCATTAGATCATTATGAAGTATATTTTAAGTTTTATATATCCATAATTGACTTCCAACAACAGTAAAAAGTATATACTAGATTTTTTTAAAAAATTTTTTTTTTTTTTTTTTTTGAGACAGGGTCTTGCTTTGCAGTTCAGGCTGGCCCTGAACTCACTATGTAGGCCAGGCAAGCCTCAAACTGAGCAATCTTCCTGTCTCTGCCTCCCGAGTGCTGGGATTACAGACGTGAGCCACCACGCCTGACACTATTTTATTTTATTATTTTATTTTATTTTATTTTATTTTATTATTTTATTATTTTATTATTTTATTTTTTGAGACAGGGTCTTGCTTTGCAGTTCAGGCTGGCCCTGAGCTCACTATGTAGCCCAGGCACGCCTGAAACTCAGCAATCTTCCTGTCTCTACCTCCTGAGTGCTGGGATTACAGACATGAGCCACCATGCCTGGCACTAGATTTTATTTTATTATTTTATTTTATTTTATTTATTTTACTTTTTATTTTATTTTATTTTATTTTATTTTATTTTATTTTATT
>PVIC010052757.1:0-12086 GCA_004025085.1 Thryonomys swinderianus | reverse complement strand
CATATCAGACCCTACATTTCCTCCCTTTTCATCTTCCTTTCTTCCTTCTCTCCCTTCCTTTCCCTGTACCTTTTTCACTGTTAGCACAATCCAGTCATCCACAAGATCCCTGAGCTTAATCTTCCCATTGTGTGCTATAGCTCGCTCTTGTAAGGGAGCAGCATTTGCCTGTGGGAGTCCTGGCAAAGTTGGAAGCAGGAGTTGGAGAAGATGAACCATGTGGTGGCATAGCCTGAGTCCCATAGGTGAGGGCATAGCCTGAGTCCCATAGCAGAGTGCAGTAATAATGTGTCTTTCAGGTTCCAGCAAAATCTTGAAGGTCTTTAGGGTTGAAGAGCAGTGTGGACAATACCTGGGAGCCAGCCTGACCAAAACAATACACCAGTCATGGCGAACCTTTTAGAGATGCCAGTGATGCCAATAGCCCTCTGGGGCACGCATACTGTAGTTTTGCTATCACTGCCGTACACTGAGTAGTCTGTGCAGCAGTGGCCTGGCCTCAAGCGCTCTTTGTTTTTCTTTTCTTTTCTATCAACAAATTAAAACTGTTTATCTTTCTGAAGTATAACACAATATTTAGAAATATATATACATTACAGCTAAGGGGATTATCTGAGTGGATTGTCTCATATGCTTAATCATTATTTTGTGCTGAGAATACTTCAGATCTATTCTCCTAGAGATTTTTCAAGTGCACAAAACGTGATTATCCAGTCAGTGTTGTCCAGTAGGTCTACGGAACTTATTCTTGTGAACTGAATTCTGTGTCCTTTGGCCAACATCTTCCCAAACTCCCACTGCCATCAGCCCTGTTTATCACTAGTAGGATTGATGGCCCCCCAAGCCTGAGTCCACACCATTTGTTGGGCAAGAGGATCTACAGTTTTCCAAAGCATAGCACTTCTGCGTGTATCAGGTAAATATGAACAAAAGCTTTGCTGGTATAGCAGAAGAGAAATGCTAACTGGGTGGGGTGACTCATGACTGTAATTCCAGCAGGATCACAAATTTAAGACCAGTCTGGGCATTTTAATGAAGTAGTGAGACCCTGCCTCAAAATAAAAAGAGCTCAGCAGAAAGACCTTGGGTTAAATTCTCAGTGAGAGAACAAGAGAGAGAACACTGGGTGGTCTCTGGCTGTGGCTGGATCTCTCCTTGCCAAAGCTTTAATGTCCTTCCAGCTTCTAACTTGTTCCCTTGTCCTCTTCCAGCTTCAGATTCCTACACCTGGGCTTCCAAATTCAGACTTGGCTTCTGAGTCTTGGATGTGTTGTCTCCTACCCCTTTGATGCCCACCCTCCCTTGTCTAACTGAAGGACTTCAGTTTAACCTTCAAAAGCTTTTCAGGGACTTTCTTCTGTGTAATTGTCTCAATTTGTTTGATGGTGATGAGCTAATCCCACCTTCCCCTCTGTCTTAAAACACACATTTAATTGAATTCCACATTCTATCACACATGGCCTAGAACCTCCTATTTTCTTTCTCCTTCCTGGAGTATATCTTATTTAACTTAGAATACTAGAACTTTTATTGCAGCACTCTCTGTTCAGTACTAATAGAAATGCAATAATTAACCGAGTATGGTGGCTCATGCCCATAATCCTAGCCCTCAGGAGGAGGATTGCTGAGTTCGAGGCTTGCTTGGGCTACATAGTGAGCTCAGGACCAGCCTGAACTATAAAGTGAGACCCTGCCCCCCGCCAAAAAAAAAGCAACAACAAACACACACACGCACACACACTCTCTCACACACATACAAACAACAACAAAGAAATACAATAATTACAGTTATTGGTTATGAAGTTCTTATTCTATCCTCACAGCTGCCCTAAAAGAAAGGAATTACTTTCTTTTTAGCTCAGTGGTTCCGGCGCCTGCCTAGCAAGTGCAAGGCCATTAGTTTGATCCCCAGTAACGACATACAACAGTACCGGGCATGGTGACTCATGCCCACCAGCAGTCAGTACCACATACCATAGTGTCTGACGTGACGTGGTGGCTTACACCTGTAATCCCAGCATTCAGGAGGCAGAGGCAGGAGGATTGCCAAGTTTGAGGCTTGCTTGGGCTACATAGTGAGCTCAGGGCCAACCTGAACTAAAAAGTGAGATCCTGCCTCAAAAAGAAAGACAGAGAGAGAGAGAGAGAGACAGACAGACAGGCAGAAAAGAGAAAGGAAGGAAGGAAGGAAGAAAGGAAGGAAGGAAGGAAGGAAGGAAGGAAGGAAGGAAGGAAGGAAAGAAAGAGAAAGAAAGAAAGGAAGGAAGGAAGGAAGAAAGGAAGAACGAAAGCAATTACTGATGTACTCATTTTAGACAGGAGGAAATTGAGGTTCACAGAGGTTAACTCATTTACCAGACAGTTGGTAAAGGGAGGGGTCAGAATTTGAACCTTGACTGCTTAACATTTGTGCTAGACCTTTACCTATAGTTCACATTCCTGGAGTCAGCTGGTCCTTGGCTCCAGCAGGGTAAAGGACTCTGGCTGCAGAGCCCAGGATTATACTCTGCTTTTTTAAGGTCACAGGGTGCAAAAGCAAGAGGAAGGAGAAAACAGTGTTGAGTCAGATGCCTTGTGGTTTGGGATCTTTGGCTTTTATCGAATTCTGAGGGCAGAGGGGGGGGGGCAGGGAGAAGAGGCTGTGCTTATCTATCCCAAGTATGTCAAGATGGTGGAGGGCTCAACTGTTTACATGCAAAGACATCTCTGGCAGCCAGCACCTGCAAGCCAAAGGTCAAGAATCTGTGAGATCCAAGTGCCGGTTGGAAGCTGGAGCCCCAGGTTGGGCTCCTGAGGCGGGAAGAGGAGGTCAAAACGGTGCTCACAGCCTCAGCACTTCCGCAGGCAGCTTTGGGCAGATCCTGGAATGTGGGCGGCGCCTCCACCCTGGAAAGGGAAGCGGACAGCCTGTCTCTTCCACCCCCTGACAGCCCAGTCTCTACTAGGCACCCTTTTGTTTCGGGTGCACAAGGCTGTAGAGCAGAGCCTTCCTTAGCAGTCTCTCTCACCAGGCCCTGAGGTAGACCTGGAGGGGCAGACTGGTTCTGACCTCCTGGCGCTCCTGTGGGCACAAAGATGATCACGTCACTCCTCCCCTGGCAGTGCTGGCTATTAGTTCTCATGAACCGGAGTCTGACCGTGAGTTGGTGACCAGGATCCCTACCGCGGGGCTGCTGTCCTCCCAGCTGCCTGGTACAGTTCTGCCTGCTCCGCAGCCTCTACTGCAGTTGCTCCCTTGGGAATGTTCCTTCCTTGGGTCCCAGCTCACAGTCAGTGGCCACAACCAACCCCCTCAGCTCTATTTCCTTATTTATGGTGCCCGTTGTCTCCTGCTGGTCTCTGGCTCCCCCTGGAAAGCAAGCCTTTGGGAAGGGGGTGGGGATGGAGGTGGGGCGACACAGCACAATGCGGCTTTGTTCCCAGTATAGGGGCATCTAGAATAGTGTCAGGCATGTGGCAAGTGTCTGATCAGTTTTTTTTTTTAAATGAACTGAGCAAATAATAACACAGATAAAGCCAGAATTGCTCCTGTGGTAAGTGCTGAATTTAGAGAATGAATAAAATGAACTCTCAGGTCTCCTCAGCTCAACTCTATCATCTTACTTTTTTTTTTTTTTTTTTCAAAACTGTGCTCAGTGTTAACAACTGTCCTGTATGGCCAGGGCTATTCTCATGTTTGTCATTGTCATCCTCTTTTGCAGCCGAGGCCTCAGGAGAGGAGAGGACTTTGATGGTGGACCCACAGCCCACAGCTCTGTCCCTGGCATTCCCTAGAGAGAAGGCAGTGAGAGATGCTTGGTGGCCAGGCACGTATCAGTCAGCAGGAACCACTAAACATGCCCAGAAGCAGAGAAGATGGGATTTAGAACAATTGTAAAAATACCTAACATGCCAGCAGGAAGGCGGACAACAGATTCACGAGGTTTTCAGTCCCCTGCTCCTTCCTGTAAGTATGGGAGGAGAATTTCGGGAGTGTGGGCAGTGCCTAAGGAATTTGGGAAAAGGGGCTTGTGCAGAGAGAGGGCTTGGTAACATCAGTCAGCTTGAGAGTGGAGTAAGTTGGCCAGGCAAATTGATCCCCAGGAGCCCAGCACAGATGAGAAAACCCAGTTCTCTGAAGTCAGAGGACAATGACATCAAAGGGCTAATCCATCAAAGAAACCATGTGTCAGAACCAGTACCATGTGGGGTGGGGGTGGCAGACCCTTCTTTTGCTCAGCCACGCCCCTTTTTGTCTCCCTTCCTGGCACTTCTGGTACTTGCCTATGGGCAGTGAAACAAGGACTCAGCATGCCAGCCAGGGGCTCTTGGCCAGTCTTTGGCCTCCTCGATGAGCCCCTCTCCCAGAGACCAAGGATGGGTTCCAGCAGATTTGGAAGAATGGAAATGGACTGGGCCAAGGGGCACCACCTGTGTTCCCTGGAGTGGTCGACCCTTGCCAGCATTTTCCTGCCCTTCTAGGGGTCGGCCCAGAGCTCAGCCCTGCTTCTCTGGTGAAGAGAGGTGGCCCATGAAGATGGAAACAGCCCAGTGCTGGGTCTGTGGCTAGGGGCGTGGGAGGCCATCTGGAGGGGCCCAGCCAAAGCTGTGATGACCAAGACTCTGGGCCTAGGAGGCTACAGAAAGTAGCCAGGGTAGGAGGTGGCAGGGGCTGGGTCAAAGCTGGCCCAGGAATAAGGCAGAACATGGAGGGATGAAGAGAGTGGGGCAAGTTCAGGGAGCTCCTGGAGGAAGGAATGCCTGGAATCCTGGCTATCACTGTCTGTGGATCTGGCCAAATCCTGTCTCGAGTCAGAAGCTGCAAGCACCTGTGTGGATGTGTCTGTGGTTCCAGAAGGGTAGTCCCAGTGAAGGATCTATTCTGGGCACCCAGGGTCCCAGTGCATTTGGGGAAGGCCTCCCTGACGTTCTTATTGTTCAGCACAGGCAGAAGAGCAGAGATCAGCAACTATGCCGGGGCAAAAGCAGGAGCCAAGGCTATGTGAAGGACAGGGGCTCTGGGACCAGGACTAGAAAAAGCCAGGAAAGGAGCCACTATTGACAGGAGAGACCTCAGAGACGACAGGAGAGGCCTCAGAAACAAGAGGTTGAACTTTGTTATGGTTTCAGTCTAAAGTGTTCCCCAAAGTCACCTGTTCAGAGATGGGACTTCTGGGAGCTGATTGGCTCTCGTTCTCCCCAGGCTCTAGTAGCACAGTCCAGTAGAAGTCAATGCTCCCAAATGCAAGGACAAGGAAGAAAGTGGACAGACACACAAACAGCCTAAACCAGGGAGGCCCCACACAGTCCAGATCACTGGGTCCCAGAGTGGGGTCTCTGGAGGCAGCAGCTCCATCAGAGACAAGAGTAGCCCACACCTAATGCATTTCTCCATGGTGTACAAGCCTCGTGCCCATGAGCACAGTGAAGGCTCTGACAAGTCCCGCAGGAAGTATCTGTTTAAGTTTACCGAACCCAGCACTTCTCAAGTTTACATACAAGAAATCTGTTCTGTATGTGTGTGACATGTGTGCAACAACAATTTACATTGCTCAGAGCTTGGGTCATTGGATAGGCTGGTAGAAGGAGAACTTCAGAGGGTGTCACCCTGGGTAGCATGGCCAAGAGTCCAGCAGGAGCCATGTCCCCACAGCTGGCCACAGAGCTCCCTGCCAGACAGCAGGAATGTGCTGGGGTCCACAGTCCTGGCTACCTTTCTAGCCATTCTGAGTTCTTGCCGCCTTCTTCCTTCCCTCGCCTACCCTGGCCTCTCCCTGCCTGGCCCCTTTTGTTCTCACTCCCCTTTTTCCTGGCTTGGCCCATGGTCTCCACTGCTCTAAGACTCCAGGACTCTGCCCAGATCTCCAGTGTCAGCTCTGAGCTCCTGCGGAAGCTCTGCCTCCCTGTGCAGTCTGTTTTATTGTCTACCTGCAGCTTTTAGAGGAGCAGCTGAGTATGGTGCTGGGGCCCCTGCTTCCTGTCCTCTTTTGCCCCTCCGGGCCTATTCCTGATGTTACCCTTTGTCTCTCTTCCTATGGGCGACTCTAAATCATGCCATCCTTCAGCCAGGGAAAGTGATGCCCACCCTGTCTCCAAGTCCCCATATCATACACATCTCCCTCTTGGGAGCACAGAGAATATGGCTTGGCCCTGGCACAAGGAGCAGGTGAGGAGTGGCGGGGCGCTGTACACAGAGCAGGGCAGGGGAGTCCGCCTTCCTGCCCTGTGGATCTTTTTGATTTCTGCCAGCTGGAGCTGCACAGGGTGGGTGGTGTAACCCAGCTAAGGCAGGCCTGGGAACCTGGGCACCACTGGTAGATACTGAGCTAAGCAGTGTCAGGGACAGGGCAGGTCATGGCTCAGAAGCATAGCCCAGCCCAGACTGCTTGGCAGGGGATGGGCACAGGCAAGCTTGGGTAGTTGATAAGGAGCCAAGCTCAGGGTAAGCACCTCCTTAAGCTGGAAGTAGGAGAGAGGCAGCGCACTGACGCAGGCACAGGGGAGGGCAGGGCCCAAAACATGACCCTGGCTTGTCGAGACCAGCTCAATGGGATGCCAGGCTGCAAGGGCCAGGCAGGATGGAGAAGGCCTGGAGACCAGGCCCAGAACCTATATGCTGAGTTTGGGAATCTGGCCAAGCCTGAATGTGATACCTCCCATGGTTACTTCCCAGCAGGGAATCTGCTAGAGTGGGTTCCCCCAGGGGCAAAGCTGCCCAGAGGCTGCTTCTACTGGCCCTGCTTCGGTCCCCACTGAAGGCCTGAGGCCAAAGCTGCCAAGGAAAGGGCACAGCAGTGTGGGCTTTTGAATGGGGTGTGCGGCAGGCAGGTGATTCCACAGCTCTTCTGAACATGCAGCCTGGCCTTGCCACTCCCTGCCTGCAACCCCGCCCTGGTGCCCTGCAGACAACAGGGCAGCATCAACTCTGGCTTCAACCTACCTGGCCCTCTGTCATGGCCTTGACTCCTCCAGCCACACTTGTCACTCATTCCCCTGTCCTAAGCATATGAGCCCTTGGCCGTGGCACTCAACGGCCACCCTAGGGCCCACCTAAATCCTGTGCACCCAGTGCTGGCTACTCCAGGAGGAGAGTGCTCTGACCCTCCTCCGGGCTGAAAGCTCCACCCTGCTGCAGCCTGAAGCTTTGCCTCCTCTCCCGTGCATGCTAGCACCCTGCCGGTGGAGCTCAGACACACCACTGTGACAAGTCACAGAGGATCCTGGGGCCATGGGGCCTGTCTAGCAGTTCCCTGCTCACCTGATTGCAAGATCCACTTGGTTTGCCAGGTGCCACGTTGTTCAGCTCCCTAGGTGTAGCTGCTGGCTGACCTCTCTGGGGTCTCTAGACGTGAGGACTCCATCACTATGGGTTTTGCAGAATCACTGAGCCTGAAGCCGCGACCTTCCATGCTGTTCCAGTTAGGCTCTTCCGTGGGGGCCCAGCCATCTGAGTCCTAATTCACCTATGTGTTCCTCCTGCCCCGGGACCATCACCTCTCTGCATCTCCTTGCTCTGGTCTCCTCTGCTGGGACACTGCTCCTGGCCTGATCGTCCCTCTCTTCTTCCTGAGTCTCAGATCAAGCTGTCCCGACCTGAGCTTGCCGTGAGTTTTTTGTGAGACCCTGCCCTCCAGTGTTGAGTGGTCCAGGCCCTTACACCTGCGCAAGCTCTCTGAGGTTCTTGGGAAGGCTGGTGAGAATGGTCACTTGCACACTCACAACTCTTCTCCCAGCTCTGCTCCACAGACCTAGGCAGCAGCTGGGACCATCTCATGGACAAGCCAAGCCCTGACCTCAAGGCTGTCACAGTCTTGGCAAACAGCCTTGAAAATCTCATCTTTGTCACTGCCCTTTATCGCAGGAGGCTGAGCAAGGTGCTTTGGAGCTCGTGAGGAAATGGATTCTGTTTGTCCAGGAGGATGTAGCAGAGCCTTTGCAGATTCTCTAGCTATTTGACTTCTAGCATCTACTGACTCACACCCTCTCCGATGGTCTCTGCGATGTGTACTGGTCACTGAACATATCTTTGGGAGCATGTGTCCAGTCGGACCCTCTGTCTGGAGCTGACCTCCCACTCTTTTGTCACAAGCTAGACTTCATATGACCTCTTGGCTGCCCTGAGGGAGGGACCTTCTGTAACACACTGAGCCCCCAGGCTCGTGCCTGGTACTTACTGACTGCTTGAGAAAGAAGGCGGGTACCCATGGTCTTGGGAGGCTGAGGCCTCCCTTCTCCTCCGTGAACTGGATGGCTTTCTTATAGCCTTTAAAGCTGTAAGCAAACAGGGCAGCAGCTCTGGGCTCTGAGAGCTGGAAGCAGAGAGCACACACTCCCCGAGAAATGAGCCTGTCATGCAAGTGTTGGCTGTGCCTGGTGCTGACTGCCACACTCTGGATGCGTAGAGGGACTGAGCCTGGCAAGAGAGCCCAGCCGTGAGACGCTTAAGATGCTGGGCTTGTCTGCATGACCGAAGATTGAAGATCTCCTTTCTCACCTGCTGGCCACCTCCAGGGGAGCAGCCGAACTGTACCACATCGGGGTGCTAAAGCGGTCCTCATAGCCCTATCACCCTATCATCCTGGTGCACCTCCTCCTCCAGGCACAGGGGGCCCTTACCACACCGGGCTCCCCAGAAACCATCTGCTGTCAGCATACTTTCAGGCATGGACCACCAGCTCTTCTGAGTCTGCTTCCTTTTCCACCCAGGCCCTTGCCCCAGGAAGTGCCTCTGATCCCCAGCTGGGTTCTGTTCAGACCCATTCTGTCCCTTTGTATCAATTGTTAAGCTTTTTCTAAAATGCTTCCAGTCCCCTGTGACCCCTCCCATGCCCTGCACCCCAGGGAGATTCACCCACAGTCCTCCTCGGTCTCCTCAGTCCTCCTCAGGCCTTCTCGGATGCCTCCAGGCAGAGGAAGTTTGCCTGCCTGTGTGGTGACTGTGGCAGCCTCGTCACTGTGCCTGTGGTCTTCTCTCCCATCATGGCTCTTCAGAGGAAAGGATATGGAGCCTTCCTGTTTTATCTCTGGGACTTGGCAGATGGAATTCTTCAATAAACATTGAACGAATCAACTGTCATCAAAATTCCTTTCATTACAAGTTTAGGCAAAAAAAAAAAGTTTCTTTGGGAAGAGTCTGATAACTACAGGAAGAGGAGAAAGTGGGTGAGACTTACAGACAACTGGAACTATAGCATGACACAGCACCAGGACCTCTTGTATGTCCTGCCCCTGGTCTGTTTCCTCCTCGTAGTGAAAGATGTGACAACCAATGGCTACAGAACTTTCTACTTTCAAGTCCCCAGGGAAATGGATCCACCTTTTTACATTCACATATTGAAAAACCTTAAAAAGAGCTGGAGGTATAGTTCAGTTGTAGAACATTTGTCTTGCAGGGATGAGACCCTGGGTTCAATCTTCAGCATAGTGACTGGGTAAAGAAGGATCCTAGGACAGAGTTCTCTGGGCAGACAGAACAGTGCTGACCACTGCATGAGTAATATGTGAGTGAATGAGTGAGCCAGGAGCTCTGCATGTCCATACAAATGATGTACAGCTTCTGGAGTGTTTGTTCTCATCAGTTCTTACAAAAGCTCTGTGAGCCCACATTTCACAGATGAGGAATAGGCTCAAAGTCACACAGTGAATCACGCAGCCAAGATTTCACTCCTGGTACTGGATGCGTGTCCTTGGAAGTTTTCCTCCCGAACAAGAGTGGCTAGGCACTAGAGAAAGGGGCATGTGATCACCTGTGAGTGAAGGAGTGGGCATTCTGCTAAGGGTTACTTCCCAGTGCATCTCTGCACTAATTCTTGGCAAGTATTCTCTTGTCTCACTCAGCGCTGCCTACAAGAGCCTAGCTGCTTCTTTGGGATTTGGAATAGTTTAGTGTTAAACTATGATCTTAGCAATGATTGTCTTAGCTTGTGACTAGGGCCATAAGGAACAGGACATGGGGGTCATTGTCCAGAATCAGACATAAAAGAGCAAGCCCTTGATCTGAAGTTAAGTTTCCACCTCTCACTCACCATGACATACACCAGGGAATCTCTTGCTTTCTCCTGTACCTTTACTCTAACTTGGAGCACTGTCCTCAGCATATCCTGATCAGCTGCTAACACTGGCCTGCATCTACTCCTACACCCTCCAAGAACCATGGTCTTCTAGTGGCTTGCAAAGGTGGCTTCAGTGTCTTCTCAAGCTTTGTAGCCTGACTCTGGTACTTCTTCCACGAAGAGGCCAAGTTTACGTCTATACCTCTTGAGTGTGGGCTTGCCTGAGACTTGCTCTGACTGCTAGAATGCAGCAGCCCAGTCCTCAAGACAGCTTGAGGCTTTGCTCTTATCCTCATTGAGTCTGCTAAGCTCAGGTGAGCACGTCTGGGCTAGCCTGCTACAGAAAGAGGTCACGTAGAATGGATCCAATCCAGGGTTAGCAGTCTGACTGTTACACATGAATAAAGTTGACAGTTACACATGAATAAAGCCACCGCTGGCCTTCCAGACCCATCAAGACACCAGGAGACTGCAGCCACACTAATGACCTCAACTGAGACCAGCAGAAGGCTTCCCCGCTGAGCCCTGCCCAGATTGCTGATTCATGGAACTGGGAGCAAATAAAATAGCTGCTATTTTAAGCAGCCAAGTTTGGAAGTGGTGTGTTAAGCAGAGACAATGGGCACAGGGACGTTCCTGGCTATGACAGGCTAAATTACATCTCTCAAAAAGACCTGTTCAAATTCTAAACATAGCCCCAATGAATGTGACCTTATTTGGAAGTAGGGTCTTTGCTGATATCAACAGGTAAGATGAGGTCATACTGGCTGGGTGCAGTGTTGCACACCTATCGTCCCAGCCCTCTGTGAGACCAAGGCAGGAGATCACAGGTCTAAGACTGGCCTGGGCAACTTGGTGACTTAGTAACTTAGCCTTAATGACTGGCACCCAGGTCTGCACCCAAGAACCCCAGTGTGCTACCCAGTGCTCTCTTTGAAATGAAGGGAGGTATGTGTATGTATATGTGTACACTTTTTCTGCACAAAAAAATAGTTTATGAAACTTTAAATATACTTAGAAAATACATCAAATAGGGCTCGGGAAGTAGTTCTGTAGCAGAGCATTTGTGTAGTATTCATAACACCTTGGGTTCAATCCACAGTATTCACACACATGTGCGTGCACGTGTGTGCACACACACACACACACACATAGTATAGCAAAGTGAAAAAGGAGAAAAGAAAATGACGTACACTCTTATCTTTTAGTCATAGCCACTGTCAACATTTTAAATCCTTGTAGTAAGCTGGGTGTGAAGATATACACCTGCAATCTCATGTATTCTGGGAGGCTGAAGAAGGTTAACAAGTTTGAGCCTGGCCTGGGAAGCTGGTGGATTTAATGTGACTGTCTCAAAAATAAGAAATACGTAGCTGGGGATTTAGCTCAAGTGGTGCTGGACCTATGTTGGAAGCACAAGGGTCTGAGTTTGATCCCTGGTACCCCAAATAAATGAATGAATGAATGGTATAACTCAGTGTCTAGGTCCAGTCCACAGTAAAGAAGGAGAAGGAAAAGAGAGAAAGGAAAGAAAGAATTCTCATTTTGTGGTACCAGGGATTGAACTCACAACCTTGCATTTGCAAGGCAAGTGGCAGCATCACTGAGCTAAATTCCCAGCCCTTGTGTACTTTTATAAAAATATTTATATATATTTTTTAAGACTATAAGTGGGTTCATGCCATTTCGGCCATTTTGTGCCCTGCGTTTTTTCACATGACAAGACATCATGGCACTCTTCCGTGTCTGTCACTACACATCTGTTTTTTCAGAGCATATTAACTGAAAGCCCCCTGTGCATCGGCTACACAATGCAGGAAGCAATGATGAAAAGACAGTGCAGTTACACAAGTAGCTTCTTGCTTCAGAAGAGCCTGAGACTTCTCGATTTACAGAAGACTTGCAAAAATGATGCAGGGGTCTCATGTAACTTTCACCCAGCTTTCCTCGGGCCATCATCTCATGTGCTATCATTTCATCATATTACATTGATGAAACTAAGAAACACACCCTGGTACTACTCTGTTTAGCTAGTACTCGCTGTTCCACTTCTAG
>PVIC010052756.1:0-12066 GCA_004025085.1 Thryonomys swinderianus | reverse complement strand
AGGAGGAGGGAGGGGGAAGGGAGGGGAAGGAGAAATGAGGAAGAGAGAGAGGAGAAGACTGCCGGCAGGACTTGGAAGCATGGGGCAGTAAGTTTGAATCAGAACAAGAACCCTCTGCACCACATGCCCAGACTGGGTGCCACGGACACTCCCGCAGGACTCTGGCTCCCAGTCTTCCCTGAGAAGCACTCTCTCCGGGAAGCCCTAGGTTCCTGCTGCGATGGACCCGCAGATGCACTCCCCAGCCCCACCCCCAGGGGGAGCAGGAGGGTGCCAGAGAGCAGGCATCCCACAGTGCACTTGGTCTCCATTCTGATTAAGAGAGTTGCACACCTGAATCTCAGCCCTGGGGAGGATGAGGCAGGAGGATCTTTGAATCCAAGCCCAGGCTGGACTGCACAGTGAGTTCAAGTTCTCACACACACACACACACACACACACACAAAATGATTATATATAATGCACAGAGAAAAAATTAGAATAGTATACACAATACTAAAATATTGATGAGACAGCTTGCTTTTATAACTTCGGTGTGTTTTTTGTGTTTGGGAGGCTTTTTGTTTTTGATTTTTGTTTTGTTTTGTTTTCTTAGACAGGGTCTTGTTTTGTAGTTCAGGCTGACCTTGAGTTCATTATGTAGCCCAGGCAAGCCTCAAACTCAGCAATCCTCCTGCCTCTGGCTCCCAACTGCTGGGATTACAGATGTGAACCTCCATAGCCGGCACTGTGGTGTGTGGTACTGATTGCTGGTGGGTGTGAGTCACCATACCCGGTATTGCTGTATGTGGTTACTGGTGATCAAACCAGGGACTTTGCGCTTACTAGGCAGGAACCACTGAGCTAAATCTCCAGCCCTATAGTGTGCTTTTTATATTGCATTGAAATAAACATGCATTCTTGAGTTGCATCTAGTAGTAATTAGGACAACTATTTTTTAAACCTAAAAATAAAGTATGAGTCATCAAAAGTTTGAGCGCAGCCTGGATAGCTTAGTGACTTAGCTAAATCTCAAAAAATAAAATTAAAAAGCCTCAGAGCCAAGGTTCTGGGTTCAAGTCTTATGGGAAAGAAAAGAAGTTGTGTTTCTTAAACTCTTGCTTCCTATTAAACTGGAGGGCCCTCAGTTCTGTCCACTCTGGGGTTCCACTGTGCCTGTCCCTGCTGTAGGCCACACACAGCCCCCAGCTGTCCTGAGCGGCCACCATAAAGCCCCAGCATTCGCTCAACCACCAGGGCATTTGGTGGCAGCTGCCTGGCCAGATGCCGGTGTACACGGTGACTCCGTCCAGGGGACTTGGGCTCGAGCACAGTCCCATCCCAGGGCGAGGCCAGCGGCAGATGGGCTGGGCCCAGGGTTGGGGGCACTGGCAAGGGACAGGCAGCTTGGGCACAGGAAAGAGCTGGGAGCAGAGACAGCAGATAAAAAGTGGGCAGTGGCATCAGCCCCAGCAGAGCCAGGCCCGCAAGGAGCCAGGGAAACCTTGACCGATCATAGGATGGTGACGGCAGGTTGTGGTGCCACAAGGAGCCGAGGGATACAGTTAGGCTGCCAGGTCAGCGAAACACAGCAAGAGTTAACAACATGCAGTTCATTTCCCACCCAGAAGTGGAATCAACTCCACTGGGCTAGGAACGAGGCCCTGTCTATCTGGTTGCTCTGTCATGTCACAGTCGTCCTCTAATACCCAAAGTGGCTGCACTGCCTCCTGCCTTCACATCTGTATTCCAGCCTAAGAGGAAGTTCAGTCTTTCCGTTTAGGGCATGATGTAGAAGCTCAAGCATCACTCCTGCTCACATCCAGTGCTCAGAACTTGGTCATGTGTTTGCTACTATCTGCAAGGGAAATGTAGCTCAGAGCTGAACATGCGACACAAAATTAAATCTCTCGTAAATTTCCAAGGGTGGGGCGAGCAGCCTTTGGGGGAATCAGTGGCATGTGCCACGGCTGAAAAGAGGAAAACCAGAGGGTGATGGCCGGGTCGAGGCCATCCTGGGCTACACAGTGAGATCGTGTCTCCAAACAGAAAGAGGCCGCCCGCGGTCCCCAGGACTGCTGAGGCCCACAGGAAAGGGCTCCGCGGAGAGGGAGGCGCGGGGGTGGGGTGGGCAGCGCGGAGGGACACAGCGTCCGGCCTGTTTCTTAGCAGGGAGCACGGCGGACAGTGACAGCCCAGCACCGGCGACCCCTGGAGGGGGACGTTATCATCGCCCCGCCCGTCCCGAAGGGACGAACCGGATCCATACAAAGGGCAACAGTGTCTTCGGAGGACGGGTCGCCTTCTGCCAACGCCCAGGCGGCGATTCCGCGTCACCAGCCCCAGGCCCGGGAGGCCGCCCGGGGGAACGGCGAGCTGGGATCCCCGGAGCCCCTGGCGGGCGGCCGCCGTGACTGAAACGTCAGTCTGTGACAGGTGACGGCGTCAGCCCTGTCCTCACGCGGGGAAAACGAAGCCAGAAACCCCGGGGGGCGCAGAGCAAGGACGAGACAAACAAGTGGACAGTCACCTCCCAGGAATCCCAGTGACAACTCCCGGACTCAGGGCTCCGTACCCGGTCATTAGCGGCGTTTCTCCAAGACGCGCTGCCCGAGATCGCCCCTGGCCGCCGGCACCCGCCTGCTGACGAGGACAAGCGCCGGCCTCAGGAGAAGCCGCCGGCCAGCAAGCGGCCCCACTGCGAGGGACGGGACCGAACAGACACCGCACCGCGGAGGACGGATGGGCGGCCGCTGGCGCAGGGGACGGGGCGCCAGACCCGTGGTGCCAGAGCCCCGCACGCCCGTCAGGGCGCACAGCTGCCGTCAGAGAAGAACGACCGATGTCCGCGCAGAGGCCCCGGCCTGCCATCCCAGCTCGGCCGGAGGCTGAAGCGGGAAGGTCCAGACCTACTTAGAAGACTGGTCTGGAGATAAAACTGAACAAACAGGAAACCGTGTGTGGGCAGGGAGACACGGTCCTGGGGCGCTGTTGGTGCAGGGCCAAGGGCTACAGCTATGATGGAAATGAGACCCAGCCGGGCCCGGCCAGCTGGCCAGGCCACACTGGCTGCGTCGAGACATGCTCACGCACCTGGCTTCACAGCGTGTGGTTCGCAGCAGCACAAAGGTGCAGGGAGCCCAGAGCCGCCCACAGGCAAGGGAGAAACCCCGTGTGCTGCCACCTAGAGGACACTGTTGATCATCTGCTGCTTTCCTTCCTTTGAGACAGGACCTCCCTCTGGGGCCCCAGCTGGTTTCAAAGAAAAGCTGACCTCCTGCCTCAGCCTCCAGAGTGCTAGGATCTTCACACCCAGCTCGTTTTGTTTAAAAAGAAGGGAAATTCCTGAAGGTGCTAAGCTAAGTGGAATGAGCCTGTCAGAGAAACGACAAATACTGTAGGTGTCACCTCTGTGAAGTTTGCAGAGATGCATGGCAGGACAGCCGGCAGCTGCCAGGCCTGGGGAAGGGGACACCCGTGATCCTACTGGGTGCAGAGTTTCTGCTCAGGAAGATGAAAATGTTCTGCAAATGGAATGACTGTGTGTTGATTGTGGCACTGAAATATCTCAGGAGGCTGAGGCAGGGGGATCGCTGTGAATTTGAGGGCAGCCTTGGCTACGTAGTGACTTTAAGTCTAGCCTGACTTACACAGCAAGCCCCTGTCTCAAAAAACAAACCACAAAAGCAGTGGTGGACGAGCAGCTGCCTGGAAACGGTCAGGGAGGCCACCGTGGCCAGCCGGCCGCCCGGCTCCCCAGCCCGGAAACGCTGTTGAGGCTGTGAGGAAGGCTGGCCTGTCGAGGTGACAGGAACATGAGCTGTCTCTCCTGCCCCTGTAATTTTGTCTTTTATATTTTTTCACATTTTTCTGTCACTGACGGATGGTTTTTATGGTGGAGGAAACATTCCTTGAATTCTCTGTGCGTTTAAGACCCCATCCTCCCCGCGTCCCCAGCAGAGGACCTGGCATCCGGCCCCGAGTGGCATGGCCTCCCCACCTGAGTCACCTGCCAGGCTCCCAAGGCCGGGCCGGACCCGGGAACACAAGTCCTGGCCAACCTCGCCATTGCTGGGATGTGTGTGGACTCGCTGGCCCAGTGAGCCTCAGCCCCGCCCCCAGAGAGTGAGGCGCACAGGCAGGGCACACAAAGCACCCCAAAGCCAAACCTCCAGGACCAGCGCCTCCTGAGAGCGGAACAAGGAGGAGGGAAGATTTATCCAGCCTGGTCAGATCAAAGGAAGCAAATCAGAGGGAGGAGATTCTGAAAGCCACGCGTCGGGGTCTGAGTTCTAGAGAAGGGCAAAGGCCCAGGCAGGGCGGGGTGCTGAGGTGGGGCTGGTCTACAGGGTCTGCACAGGAGGGGAGGCCTGCTTGGGACGGGCTGGGCTACTTGACCTTTTCCCATAGGTGACCAGGAATCAGCCTGGGCATGGAGAGCTCTTGCTGTCAGGGTGATCTCAGCCCCGGGGACCCTAGACCTGAGGATCCTCCCAGTGCCACTGATCGGCTGGCCAAGTGCTCCCTGAGACTTTAGGTTGCAAGAGTCAGCAGCTGGACAGTTAGCGAGTGGGGGCGGAGGGGCTGGCTGCAGGGAGAAGGAAAAAGTTCTCTTTGGCCTGGAGCAATTTATTCAAGCAACACTTAATTGCAGGCTTTAAAATGAGACTTCCACATTTGACACCCAGTAGATCCCAGCCGCCTTTGAAATGATTAAGCCAAGGACTTCGCAGTCCTGCCGCACAGCTGCCAGCGTCACCGCACCTAATTAAAGGTCCGGCAGGGAGCTCCAGGCTGCATGTGCTCTTGAGTCACCACGGGGAGGGCTGGTCTGCTGCCCAGAAACATAGGGCACAGCCCTCAGCCGTTCCCCGGATTGGCTCTTCACAGACCCCCAGTCCCTGAGCGGCCCTAAAAGGGACAGGAAAAGGCATCACCAAGCCAGCAGGTGAATGCACAGGCTCAGGGAAGATGCCAGGGCATAGCAATCTCTTCCCTCCCGGGGTCTCAGTCTTCCCATCCACAAAGTGGGGACACTGCACAAGGTAACCGAATACAACAGCCAGTTCTGCTGTGTACCAATTACGTGTTCTGCCCCATTTTAGCTGGCCCTGAACTCACAGTGGAGCCTAGGCCACCCTGAATTTGCAGTGACCCTCCTAGGAACTTGTTTCCAGAGATGTCAGGAGAGAAAAGAAGTAGGTTAGCTTTTCTGTTTCTGACCCCTTCATGTTCCAGTTCAACTGCATTCTCAGCTGAAATTCTTTTTTTTTTTTTTTTACCCCCTCTATTGTTTCTTTTTTGAGACAAAGACTTGTAGTCCAGCCTGGCCTTGAACTCCCTGTGTGGTCCAGTCTGGCCTCAAACTCGTGATCCTCCTGCCTCAGCCTCCTAGGGCTGGGATGACAGGCGTGCACCACCACATCCTGATTTCAGTTCAGTTTTTTTCAGTTGCTTTTCAGGATGGGAATAGAGATGGAACCCCGTGAAGTTCTGCCATTAGGAATGGCATCTCTCTATTCAGATCTGACCTGGGATCTGCCCAGAGGCTTCCAGGAAGAAGAGTCCATCTTGGGATGAGCCCCGGAGACCTCTGGGATATTCCAGACCCGTGCACCATGGCCTGCCTCCCTTCTCGTTCCTTCATGCCCACAACACTGTCCTGGTCATGCCTTGGACTGTGGAGGGGGCAGCAAAGACAAGGCTGGGGTCTGAAATAGCCCCCAGGCATCGGGCTCTTGGAAGAGGAAAGCGGCACAGCACAGTGCTCAGTGGCGGCGCCTCCTGCTCTCTGCCGCCCCCTGCCGGCGGCGCGCAGCTGTCCGCAGCTAGGTCCTGGCAACCCTGAACTGGCTCCTCTGAAGCTGTGAGCCACATAAACTTCTCCTCCTCTAAGATGCAGGTGCCACGTATCTGTCCCAAGGATGAGAAAGCGCCTGACCATCACCCTACCCTCCTGGTGAACAGTGACCAGGGCACCCCACACTTCGAGCACCCCTTACCCTCTCTGGTTCAGGGTGAGGATGGACACACTGAGTCATGGCAAAGCTCTGCCATGCCCACCGTAGGAGATAGCTCCGGAGGGCTTTGGACAGGTCCTGCCAGGACACAGTGGACTAGCTGCCCCCTCAGCATGACTGTCACTTACACTCTACTTCCTTTCCCTCACCCCCCATCTACCTTTCTTCCCGTCCATTCCTCTTATTTGTTGTTTTTATTTTGCTTCTTGGTGTTGTTTGTTTGGAGACAGGGTCTCGATAGGTAGCTCAGGCTGGCCTTGAACTCATGGCGACCCTCCTGCCTTAGCCTCTCCAGCGCTGGGATCACAGTCATACACCCCCTCACTGGCTTCCTGTCTCTTTTTTCTCCTCGTCAGCCATGGCCCTGACAAATAATGCTCACCTCTAGGGAGACCCTGCTATCTTAAAGCACTGGCACCCCAACTCTGGATGTACCAGTGCTTAAACTCCCTGACCAGCGGTTCCTGGCTGGGCAGCTGGCCCACCCACCCCAGGAGGACCCAGGGAGGACCCAGGGGACATTCAGTTATGTGACAGTTCTGCCAGTCCCAACGATAGCCAAGGAGCCTCCGAGTCAGTCTGGACCTCAGCATTCTCATCTGTAAAGTGGGATAATCACGCCTGAATCCCTGGGTGCCTGGACACCAGGAATGTATCTGATGTTTAATAAATACCCACCGAAGGCGGCAGCCCTGGAGCCCAGAACCCTCCCAGGAAGTGGCTTTGGAAATTCCAGGGCCAGTGCTGGACAATAAACCCAGCAAGCGCTGGGACGCATTGACGGGTGGGAGGGTACAGGTGGCCCCGGCAGGGCTGCCCTTTGTTTTCCCCCAGACTGTCACGTTTGTCTTTATGGTGTTGACGAGCTGTCCTGTGACACTCCAGGGCCTAATGAGGGGGTGCGGGCTGCTGGGCGGGGAGCCTGGCATGGCCCACTGTGGGCACGCCGGGAGGGATGCAGTGTTTGGGTGGCTTTTCCCAGACACACCTAGTGCTCCAGCATCGCAGAGCCCAGCCTGCGAGCGCTGAGAGGACAAGCAAACATCACCCACAAGGGAGAGGCAAAGGACGCGGGGCCGGGAAAGGACAGGCTGCCGGCCGGAGAGGAGGAACGTCAGCTCACTGCGGCGGCTGCCAGCGTCCGCCTGAGTGGAGGTGCGGAAAGTGCGTGTGGCAGACGGGGAGGACCGCCCCGGAGGAAGGGCGGCCAGGCAGGTGGGGGAGGTGCGGGACGGCAGCCGGCGATCCCGGCCGCGACCCCGGGAAGCCGCTTCGCGCAGGTGCCTCTGCTCAGGCCCAGGAACGCACAGCGGCACTCAAGGGCCCGAGGGAAGGCCCCTGAGAGGCAGTGCCACAGACCCCGGCCCGTGGGGCGCCCGTGAGGAGCAGCAGCTTGTTACTCCAGCACCCCGGGCGGAGCCTTCAGCCTCCCAAAGTCAAGGATTTGTGGTGCCTTACTTTTCTTTTTTGTGATAGTCTCGCTTTGTAGTCCAGGCCGGCCCTGAGCTCACTATGTAGCCCAGGCAAGCCTCGAACTCAGCAATCCTCCTGTCTCTGCCTCCCGAGTGCTGGGATGACAGGCGTGAGCCACCACGCCCGGCACTGTGGTATGAGGTGCTGATGGCTGGTGGGTGTGAGTCACCACGCCCAGCATTGTGTGTGGTTACCGGGATCAAATTCAGGACCTTGTGCTTGCGAGGCAGGCGCCAGAACCGCTGAGCCAAATCTCTGGCCCTATGGTTCTTTACTTTTAAAATGTGAACTGCCCAGGTCTGGTGCGCACAAACAAATCACTGCAATGTATGTGCATGTTTTTTAAAAGTGATAACCACTCGAAAGAATTTGGGGATATTTTGGGGAGACGGAAGGAGACAGACTGAGACAGAGTCATACAACAGAGCCCCCAGGCCGGCCTCGAACACATGTCAATCCTCTTGCTTCAGCCTCCTGAGTGCCACCATGCCCAGCAGATACGATGACAATGGTATGACAGAGGCAAAAGCCAATAAAATACAAAAAAGTTTGCAAAATTAAATGAGAAAAACAGAACATGATCTAAGGATTTCTTCAAGGCACAACTAAAGATACAGCAGAGATTTTTCAACTAAAAAAAAACCATAAAACCTATTGAAAACATTAGCCTAATAAATTTGAAGACACAGAGATGAAATGGACAAACTCCTAGAAAATAAATACTGTAGTGAAAGTGAAGGAGCAAAAACTGAAGAGATTAGAAACGTGGACTCAATCGTTGGATAAAATAAGCAGCCCGCGCACAGCAGCACACCCGCACCTGCGCAGTGAGGCGGAGCCCCGCCCCTCCCTGGGCCTTGCAGACACCAAGAAGCTGCCGGAGCGCCTGGGCCCCGGGTGCAGGGCTGGGAGCTCGGTCCCGGGGCACAGTGCAGAGCGCTTGGTACCCAGGCTGCAGTAGAGGGGAAGCTTCTGGAGGGGCTGGGCGCTGGTCACCCCTTGGCAGGACCTCTCTCTCCTCCCCTTCTTTCCTTCTTCCCTCCCCCTACCGTCCGGTCTCTTTCCTTCCTTCTTCATTTCAACCATAGCTGAGGAACCAACCTTTGCTTTCCCACCTTCCGTAACAGGAAGCCCATTATTTCACATTTGTCTCTCTGTATCTACTATTTCTCTATGTCTCTTTTACAGTAAAGTCCTCTTGATCTTTTTTTCTTTGAATCTGCTTTTGGAAATTGAATGGAAATAATTCACACATATAAAATTTGTTATTTTAAACTGTACAACTCAAGCAGGGTGGATGGCACACACCTGTAACCCCAGTGCTCAGGAGACTAAGGCAGGAGGATCGCTGCGAATTCAAGGCCAGCCTGAGCTACAAAGCAAGACCTTAACTCAAAAATAATAACAATAACAATAACATTATATTCCCCAATGTTGAGTGTGATTGTGAGCTGTATATAAAATGTGCCAGTAAAGAATTCAATTTTTATTTATTTATTTATTTTGCTTTTTTGAGACAGGGTCTCGCTTTGTAGTTCAGGCTGGCCCTGAGCTCACTATGATGCCCAGGCAAGCCTCCAACTCAGCAATCCTCCTGCCTCTGCCTCCCGAGTGCTGGGATGACAGGTGTGAGCCACCACATCCGGCATTGTGGTATGCAGTGTTGATTGTTGGTGGGCGTGTCTCCATGCCCAGCATTATATGTGGTTACTGGGGATCAAACTCAGGACCTTTTGCGAGGCAGGCGCCGGAACCACTGAGCTAACCCTCCGGTCCAAGAATTCAATTTTTAAAATAATAATAATAATAGATACGGGCCGGAGCTCATTGGTTCTGTTGCCTGCCTCACAAGCGCAAGGTCCTGAGTTCTATCCCAGGTAACCACATACAATGCTGGGCATGGAGACTCACGCCCACCAGCCATCAATACCACATACCACAGTGCCAGGCGTGGTGGCTCACGCCTGTCATCCCAGCATTCGGGAGGCAGAGGCAGGAGGATTGCTGAGTTGGAGGCTTGCCTGGGCTCCATAGTGAGCTCAGGGCCAGCCTGAACTACAAAATGAGACCCTGTCTCAAAAATATAATAGTAATAATAATAATAATAATAATAATAATAAAGACAAGTCAGTGTGCCTTTTTGCTTCATTGTTTGTTGTTTAGTTTTAAGGCGCCATGAGAATAGAATCGTGAGTCCTGGGGACCGGAAGTGCTGTGCAGCAGGCGGGAAGGAGAGAGGCGGAGGGATGTGTGAGCTCAAGGCCTGCTCGAGGAGCAGGTGGGAACAGCACACTGAATCCCATTAAGATGGACATGAATATGTAACTACAAATTAAACATACCTTTTCCACGGAGCGTGCTGTCGCTCCATGACGCCGAGCCGTGGTAAACGAGGCCACCTCACAGGCCAAGTCACCTTCTGCAGCACCGGCTGCCCCTCCAGGGAAGGGCTACACCCCTTTCCTGCTGTGAGGGTAACAGGCGGACTGGAGGGGCCGTCTGCGGCTTCCGGCAGCGGCTGCCACAGCCAGGCCTGCGAGGGCGGTTAGGCAGCAGGTCCCCAGGCCGGTGGAGGGGACTGGGACTGCCACTGCGGCCAGCGTTTGGGTGACAACACCCTCCGTGCTCCTTCTGGGGAACAGACTACTGCGGGACACTGGGGGTGACGAGTTGCTCTGTTTTAAGCCCCTGGATTTGGGCAGGACTGTGCAGCGGGGTGGCTGATACCCAAGGTGGGGGGTCAAAATATGGAGCAAATGTTTTCCATTTTGAAAATGTTCATTCAGGAAAGATACGTGGCCATTAATGTCCCTCAAGATCCTCTCTCTCACTTTGAACACCCCCCACCCCACCCCCCCGCCGTCCTCGCGCCTGAAGCAGGTCTGCTCTGTCCGGAGGGTCTCAGGAGGCCTGATCAATGCCACAGCCACCGCTGCCCCGAGCGCCACCCAGAAAGGCCAACTGGGAAAACGCAAGAGGGACCCCACCGTCATCAGTCTTCAGAGTGAGGCTCCCGGCTGCTTCCAAGGTCAAGTGACCACGAAAGGTCAGCGCTTGGCGTCAATTCAGGACGTCGAGGCAGCCAGGACAGCATAAGTAACAAAGCAGGGAAGAGGGTTTCCAGAGGTGTCCTACATTCATTCAAGGAAAAGGTGAGTGCTTTGCCAGACTATTCCAGACTATTCCTGTGCAGTTCATGAGCTGCTATCATTGGCTACCACAGCCAGATATGGTTTCTTTTTCTTTTTATTTTTTTTTGAGACAGGGTTTCACTTTGTAGTTTAGGCTGGCCCTGTGCTCACTGTGTAGCCCAGGCAAGCCTGGAACTCAGCAATCCTCCTGCCTCTGTCTCCTGAGTGCTGGGTTTACAGGCTTGAACCACCAAACCTCGCATTTGTGGTACATGGTACTGATTGCTGGTGGGCATGAGTCACCACACCCAGCATTGTTATATGTGGTTACCAGGATCGAACTCAGGACCTTGCGCTTGCAAGGCAGGCACTGGAACCACTGAGCTAAATCTCCGGCCCATACAAAAATATACTTTAAAAAATATTTCAGGCTAGGGATTTAGCTCAGTGGTTCCAGCAATCTGCCTCACAAGTGCAAGTTCCTGTGCTTGATCCCCGGTACCGCATACCACAATGCCGGGCATGGTGACTCACACCTGTAATCCCAGCACTCAGGAGGCAGAGGCAGGAGGATCGCTGTGAGTTCGAGGCTTGCTACATATTGAGTTGAAGGCCAGTCTGAACTACAAAGCAAGACTGTCTAAAAAAAGTGTGTGTGTGTGTGTGTGTGTGTGAGTGTGTGGTCTGTAGCAGTGATAAGAAGTCAAAAAGAGAACAGCTGGAAATGAATCAAAAATCTGTATATTTTTAGGAGAAAATTCTGAAAGATTAGAAAAGACCTCAATGAATGAAAGACAAGCTATGTTCACTGCCAAGAATACTCAGGTTTGGTGTTTTTTTTAATGCATATTCTTACACAAATTAGTCTACAAGTTCAGTATGATTCCCAGCAAAATTCCAGCAGGGCTTCTCGGTGGCGTGAGACTTGCTGAGTCTCAGTGTGTATGAAGGAGCAAGACAGGAAGAGTGGAAAGGTGCCCAAGGGAGGCCGGAGGGCGACGGAGCTGGACGCAGACCACGCTCGGGCCGTGGGTCAGACAGCAGCACTGACAGGTCTCCGGGGCCGCTGAGAAATCAACGGAGGAAGTGGACTGTGCGATTCGTGCTCTGGGACAGCGGGTGAGATGTCCGGCGGACTCCGGGTGGTTCCCTGCACACAGGCCACACCCTGCATGAGGACAAACCCCTGTGGGCTAAGGGTCGCAATGTTAAGACCAGCGTTTGGAAGAAAACATAGGAGAGCACCCTCATGATCTGAACGGAGAAGTTTCTTTCTCTGTTTTTTTTGGGGGGGAGGTGGGAAGAAACAAGATTTTTTAAGGGTATGAACCAGGTCAGAGGTCCTGAGTTCAATCCCCGGTAACCACATACAATGCTGGGTGTGGTGACTCACAGCCACCAGCAATCAATACCACATACCACAGTGCTGGGCGTGGTGGCTCACGCCTGTAATCCCAGCACTC
>PVIC010052755.1:0-12036 GCA_004025085.1 Thryonomys swinderianus | reverse complement strand
TCCCAATTTAAAACTCTACTATAAAGCCGCTGTGATAAAAACTGCATGGTACTGGCAAAGTAACAGACCCGAGGACCAGTGGAATAGATTAGAAGACCCAGAAACAACTCCAGACACACTAAGCCACCTTATCTTTGACAAAGGAGCCAAACATCCCCAATGGAAGAAAGACAGCCTATTTAACAAATGTTGCTGGAAACATTGGGCTTTAGCCTGCCAAAAGCTAAAGCTAGACCTATCTCTTTCACCATGCACAAAACTAAACTCACAGTGGATACGAGCCTTAAACATTAAAACAGAAACAATAAGCCTGCTGGTATTTTATTTGTGATTTTGAGATGTATATAAATTGTACCAATAAAGAGTTCAATAAAAAAGAAGAGATTAAAAAAAAGATGTTCTTTTTTTATAAAATGGAGTATTATTCTGGCATTAAAAAGAAAATCTTGAGTCATTTATACTCAAATGGATGTACCTGAAGGACATACTGATAAGTGAGATAAATAGGTCGCAGATGTGTAAATATATCTTTTCTCTGGTATGAGAAACTGAAGATGTAAATGAGTTCTAGAATACATGATAGATATTGTGAAATAGTAAATTTTCAAAGGGAAATGGGGTTTAGGGGTTAGTAATGAGGGGAAAGAAAAAATTTGATGGTTAAAGAAAGGAAATAAAGCTTATATATGTAGGGGCAGGTCTTGTAAGGTGGGTAGGGGAATAGGAAAATGAATTAAGTCATATCATATACTGGTACAAATTCTCAATATTGAGCATTATCGTGATGTGTATATATAACATACCAATAAAGATTCAAATTTAAACCGGGCATAGTGGCTCACGCCTGTAATCCCAGCACTCAGGAGGCAGAGGCAGGAGCACTGCTGAGTTTGAGGCTTGCCTGGGCTACATAGTGAGCTCAGCGCCAGTCCGAACTACAAAGAGAGACTGTGTCAAAAAAATTTAAATTTTAAAACTATTGTGATTTAATTGTAGTTCTTAATGATTCGTAGATAAATACAACTGCTTCTTCCTAAGCTTACTCCTTCAAATCTATACTAACACTTGTGTGAAACTTTCATAACCCTATTTTCTTGCACTGGACAGATGCCACTAACAAATGTAGCCATTCCACAACAGCAAGTATAAACATAAAATCAAAAGATAAGTAGAAATAAATACTATTTGATACTGACCAAATAAATTCAAAAGCTACAAGACCATTTATTAGGCAGGATACACAACCACTGGAGTTCCCATATTTTCCTTTTGGGAGTGTAAATTGGGGCCTCATACTTGGGAAACAGTTTGGGTTTCTCTGTTAAAGCTCTACATATGCCTATCCTGTGTTCCACCTGTTTCAGTGCTAGATGTTTGCTCAGGAGAAATGAACACATAGCCAAAGACTTGTACAAAATGTCCATTCCCATCTTATTCTTGAGGGCTCAAAATTGAAAATAACCCAAATATCTATACATAGTAGAATAATAAATTTTGGTGTATATACATCTATACATTTATAACTGAATATAGCACAGTTTTCTTATAAAACAAATAACTGGGTTCAGTGCTCCTGGTGCCTGCCTAGCAAGTGCAAGTTCTCTGGTTCGATCCCTGGTAACCACTTTCAATAATACCGGGTGTGGTGATTCACGCCCACCAGCAATCAGTACCACATACCGCAGTGCTGGGCCTGGTGGCTCATGACTGTAATTCCCACAATTGGGAGGCAGAGGCAGGAGGATTGCTGAGTTCGAGGCTTGCCTGGGCTACACAGTGAGCTCAGAGCCAGCCTGAGCTACAAAGTGAGACCCTGTCTAAAAAAAAAAAAAAAAGAAAAGAAAGTACTGATAAACCTCCGAACATGGAAAAGTATAAAAAATCATACTGAATGAAATAAGTCACATACACACTGAATGATTTTGTCATACAAATTCAATAGTGTGTTAAATTTGTGTTGATATATGAGTTATGATTACAATCTTGGGGTCCATATAGGTCCAAGAAAAAGCTTTAGGGGTGCTGTAAGTGTTCTATGTCTTGAGTAGAGTGGTGGCTACAAGAGTATATATCTTTTTCAATTCCTTTCAGGATCTCCGTATATGTCACTATATATAAATGACAACACAATAAAAATAAGAATATGAAAAATATGAACTGAACAATATTAAACATATATAGGGCATAAAGGCTTATATGCAGCACATAAAAAGAGGTCCTAAATTTTAAAAATAAACAGAAATATCAAATGAAAAGCTGAAAAAGATAGAAATAGGACAACACCCAAAAGTAATTGTATATCACTGAAAGTATATGCCATAAAAAATGGTCACTAGTCATCAGGTAAATTTCAAATAAAACAGAAAACTACAACGTATTATTTTTAACTCAAAATTGGTAATTTGGGGTATATCATAATGGATCCTTTCTCATATATAAACTTATCTATTATATTTGTATATGGTTACTTTTTTAATTTAAAAATATAGTAAAGATTAAAAGAAAGTCCCCTTGAAGTTAAAATAAGAACCAAGAAATATATAGTCATTGCATTTTCAATAGGGCTTCCAGCTGCATGAAGTTGAACAATGAAAATCCCTTGTATGCTGGAGTAAGAACACACTTACCATAGCACCACAGTCAAGGTTAGAAAACTAGCAAGAATCCAGGACCACTCACACCTCGCCGTCTCTTCAAACCACCACACTTCACCCTGCCTGCACGAATCACTAAATGGATAAAAGAGCAATGACTTACATTGGCTAAATTGTGTCTTTTTTTATGTCAACTCCATGTGCTAAAACACAGAACCCAAAAGTTGATGACCCACAGAAGGCTGATGCATTGCAAATCACCTAACCCACTTTCTTATGTTATGGATAAACAAATAAAGTCCTAGAAAGAAAAAAAAATACTAAAGTCCTAAGTTTTTCTCAGGTATTTGGACTCCAAGTCTAGCAGTAACACATAGGATCAAAAAGGAGAATATATTAGGATTCACCAGAGAAAGAACCAATAGGATGTATATGTGCAGAGAAAAGGATTCATTTGAAGGGAATTGATTCATGAAATTACATAAAAGTTTCAGAATGAGTTAGCAAACTGGATACTCAGGGTAGCTACTGGTGTATAGTTTCTGTTCAGCTTTAATGGCCTAAGAATGAAGACAACTGATGGTGTAATTCTGATTTAAAGAAAGAGGAAACTCAAGACCCTGGAGAGCCTATCTTTCAACTTGAACATAAAGAAAAGAAAAAGGCCTATATCCCAGTTCAAAGGGAGTCAAGCGAGAGAAATACACCTTTTCAAGAAAAGTTCCATATTTTTGTTCTATCCAGGCCTTCATCAGATTAATGAGGCCTGCCCTTATTAGGGAATTCAACTTGCTTTGCTCAGGTTAGCAACACAAACACTAATTCCCTTACAAAACACCCTCACAGAATAATGTTTGATTGAATATCTAAGTACTACCTGGGCCAATGATGTTGCACATAAAATTAACCATTGCAGAGCATTTTATCACATTAAAAAATTGTCTTCTTTTGGCATTCTGTCTAGGGGTGATACCATGGTCTGAAAAATAAAATGTATTATACTCATGAGTAATAACTCCTGCATAAAATAATTATTGAACAGGTACCTAACTTTCTAAGGTTCAGTTTTCCTCATCTATAAAATGGTGTTGCTCTTAGCACCTATCACATAGGGCTGTAGTGAGTATAGAAAGGGTTAGTGCATAAAAAGCCCTTAAAATAGGAGTTGCTATGTCAGCTATCATACACTTGTTAACTCTGGTTATGGAAGAAGGTAGAAATCTTGACCTATTTACCCCCAAGATGTATTCATGGATAAATTAATGGATACAGTAGTTTGACTTTGCAGAGTACAGACATCTGTCATTTGACACCACGCTTACCTTGCTCAGGTCCTACATATCTCTGAAAATTATCACGTCAATGAAAATTTGACAAAGTGGGCAACAGTATTAAACAGTACTGAACAGTATTGAGCTTTCATTGGAAAAGCAGGAAGACTGGCTGCAAAGCATGGGGAAGTATGAAAATATCTGTGTGCACTAAACCCCTACCTAAAATACCAGATTTATGGTCAAGGGCAGAGACAGAAGTGGCTCAAAGATTACAGATTCAGCTCTTGCTAACATGCTCCTTGGAAAGGTTCATTCACTCTCATTTAATGGACCCAGATGCCTTGGAACTGCTTTTCTATAGGGGCAGACCTGTTCTTCTTCTCAGATGAACTATCACTTGAAAACAGCTTTTTGAGAACTTTTCTTCACTAGCCAGAAGAAAGTAGCTTCTTTTCCAGGATCTGATTTTGAATAGGTTTTAGAAAAAATGGAAATGGAAAAATTCAAGGAAGAGAGTTGCAGCTAGAAGAAAACATCTATATTGTATATCATGATGCAGTCTCACAGGGACCTTGCTAAAAGACACATAGCCCAGACAGCCCTCCACCTACTGGACCTAATGGCTTCTTGGGCCTTTCATAGCCTGATCTGCTCAATAGCATGTCTGTGAGCTCAAACTGGATTAGACATTGTTAGTAATTTTGGCCACTCCAGAGAGGAGTTGTCCAATTTTAAAGCTCTGCAAACTTTTGCCAATCATTTGTAAGAGCTATTTTATTTTTTTTCATGAAACCCTTAAAAAACTTTTAAAGGATAATGTACTGTCTGGCACATATTTAGGCTAGTATATAACTTGTATCATAAGTTTAAGTGAATAGAAATATATCTTTGGGAGCATGTAAAAATACTGAATTATTAAATAAAACTACTATATGCTCTCTTTATTTATCTCAAAATGTTATGTTAAATATAAATATATTTAACTCCTAATCAAAAAACATACAGTAACTAAATGGGAGAAAAGTTCTAAGGTATATGTTATCTATAAGAGATTCACCTAGAATTCAAAGACCTATATAAGATAAACACAAAGATATGGAAAAATTTATTCCATAAAAATGATAAGCAAGAGACATCTAGGTTGGCTATACTTATATTGGACAATATATACTGTTTTTTTTTGTTGTTGTTGTTGTTTTGTTTTTTTTTTACTTGAGGTACCACGGATCAAACTCAGGCCCTTATGCTTGCAAGTTAGGTGCCATACCACTTGAGGTAAATCCCCAACCCCAGACAAAATATACTTTAAGTTAAAAAATTGTCACAGTTACAAAGGAGGTTACTGCATAATAATAAAAGTGCCAATTCAACAAGAAGATACAAAAAGTAGAACTATATATGCATCTAATATCAAAACAACAAATATGTAAGACAAGCATTGAGAGATCTGGAAGGAGAAATAGGCATATATAGTCATAGCGGGAGATTTCCTAGGAGGTTTTCACATTTTCCTTTCAATATGGATAGATTGTATACACTAAAAATTAATAAGGAAATAGCAAACATGAACAGTGTTAATGACCAAATGGACCTAACAAGCATTTGCATGAAAATGCATGTTCCTTTAAAATGCACAGAGAATATTGTGCAGGAAAAATTATCTGCTAGCTGGACTGATAAAATTTAAAAGCAAAATTTTGTAATACACGAGTGTTTTAATAAGAAAAATAAAACAAATGGGCATCTCTTTTTGAGGTTATTTCTGTTCTACATCTCACAGATTATCATATTATATTAATATGCTTTATTTTACTGCTCACTCTCATATAATTTTATGATGTAGAATTTTTCTCATTTCTTATGGTCATGAATCTCTCTTTTATTTTACTGTAGTAAATCACCATTACAGTTAAGAAAAGAATATACTGAGAAAACTACAAACATGTTTTCAAAAATTGCTTAATATGAAAAAATATGATGTTCTTGAAAACTTACACATTTTGATAACTTTCAGTATGAATGCAATTTATTTTTCAAGTACTTTCAATAAAGAAGTTATTGAAAACATGTTTATATAGTACTTTTAAATTAAAAGTTTTCTTATTAAAAGGTATTATAATGCTTTGAATGTCTTCTGTGTTATAAGTAGAAACCACATAGTGGTTTATTATCAACAATCTTTTCAGTGTTCAGTTAGCTGATAATTGAACTATTCTTTATATTACATAGAAAAATTTTTTTTAATTTTAAACATCTGACCTTAAAAGGTGTGTCTCTTTCACTTATGATGCATTCCAGCAGACAAATCTAGAAAAGTTTAGAGACAAAATACATAACAATTATATCTTATATATAATAAAGGAAATATTCAAAAGTTTTAATTGATACACAAATACATACTTGTGAATATAAACAAAAATATAAAGAAAAATGGATAGCTTTTCTTTACTAAACAATTGTAATTGCTAAATGTACAAGAAATAAAGGAGATGCAATTCTTCTTACAGAATCAAGATGGTAGAGTTAGAAGCAGGCAGCATTTCACAGCCTTTCCATGATCTGGAATTGAGGTTGAAAAACAACTACTCAGTGAAAAGTAAAAGAAGCACTCTAGCAGTCTAAAAGGAGAGATCAAGAAAGTTAAAAATCACAATTCAAAATAAAGAGAAAAAAAAACAAAAATCTTTGAAATGTGACACACTAAATCAAATCAAATACATGATAAGTGAAACTAAATAAAAATTCAGGGAAAAGCCTTACGAATGGACTGAGTCAAGTAGAAGAATTTCTGGTACATAAATGAAGTTCAAGAATTAGTACATGCAGACACTAATAAATAAAAATAATGGAAAAATGCTAAGAACTAAGGATGTAGTTAAAAGAAAAAATTAATAAATTTTGGTGTAATAGAGGGTAGTAAAGTTCAGACTAATGAATTATAAACTCTATTTCATGAAATAATGAGAGAAAACTTGTAAAATCTTAGAAAAGATATTAATACCCAGGTATGGGTGGTGTTTAGAACTCCAAACCAGCATGACCAGAAAAGAACCTCCCCATATCACACTAGAACTAACATGTTATGAGTACAGAACAAAGAAAGAAGATTAAAGGAAATGCCAAGTCACTTACAAAGGCAAACCCACCAGTGTAATTTCTCTGCAAAAACTCTAATGGTCAAGAAAGATTGGAAAAATATATTGCAAACCATAAAAGAAAATAAGTGTCAGCCTAGATTACTATGCCCGCAAAGTTATCCTTCAAATTAACTAAGAAATAAAGATTTTACAAGAGAAGCATAAACTAAAGAAATGCATGCCCACTATGACAGCATTGCAGAAGATAATTACAGAAAAAGTAGATGTAAAAATAGATAAGCTACTGACAATTAGAAAGGAATTAAACACTAGAAAATAACAAAATGACAGAAATTAGTATGCATTTTGGTATAATAACTCTAAACATAAATTGTGTTAATTCTAGAATGAAAAGACACAGAATAGCAGCTTGTACTAAAAAACAAACAATGCCTAACTTTTACTATGTACAAGAAACATGCCTTATTAGCATAGATATGAAATGAAAGGATGAAAAACAGTATTTCATGCAAATGAAATTCAAATGCAAGCAAAAGTAGCTGTATTCAGCCAAGAAATAGGCTTAAGACAAAATTAGTCACAAGAGGCAAGGAAGTCCATAAGGTAATGTTGAAGGAAATGAAAAAAATATATAGTTGTATACACACTGAACATGAAAGGACACAATTTTATAATAAAACAGGTGCTGCTCAACGTAAGGGATGCAAAGATCACAATACCATATTGGTGGCTGACTTTAAAACTCTATTCTTACCAATGACAAAACCTACTCCCCCAAACCAAAAATCATCAGAGTTAAAAATACCATAGACAGCCGGGCGTGGTGGCTCATGCCTGTAATCCCAGCACTCGGGAAGCAGAGACAGGTGGATTGCTGATTTCGAGGCTTGTCTGGACTACATAGTGAGCTCAGGGCCAGCCTGGACTACAAAGCGAGACACGTCTCAAAAAAAAAAAAAAAAAACATAGACAGATTGGTTTAATCAGATAGCTACAGAACATTTCACCCAACAACCACAGATAACGTATTCTTTTCAATCGCTTATGGAATATTCTCCAAGACATATCATATTTTAGGGTATAAATTGTATCTCACCAAATACAAAATTTGGGATAATTTCTTGCACCTTATCAGATTATAATAGAATAAAATTATAAATTAACAGCAAAATGAAGGTACATAAACTATACAAACATGAGTACTAGCAATTCACTTTTGAAAAATCTGTGGGTTATTGAAAAATCAGGGGAAGATAAAATTATTAAAATCCTAGGCTCAAGAGAAATGAAAACATATTGCAACAGAAGCTCTAGGCTTTTAAGAGGGAACTTTATAGCTATAAACAACTAAATAAAAAAGCATTACAATCTGAAATGAATAACCTAACAGTGTATCCCATAGTCTTGGAAAAACAAAAGCGAATCAAAACTAAACACATAAAAAGAAATAATAAACATCAGAGATGAAATTAATGAGAGAAAAAAATAGTACACAAGATTTCAGTTTTGTAGAGAGGAGCATGAGTGTCTATTTTGAAAACCTATATGCTTTTTTAAAAATTGAATTGTTTATATACATTTCAAAATCACACATAGCATTGGGGAATTTGTACCAATATGTGACACAAGTTAATTCTCATTTTTACCCATATCCCTACCCACCCACACCTCCCCACCCCCCCATATACATTCTTTTTTATTTTATTTCAGAATCATATGTATTCCCCCCCCATTACATTCCCACACCAAATTTCCTTTGGAAATTTACCACTCTACAAAAACTGGCATACTTTCTAGAGCTCATTTGCATCCACAGGTCCTCATATCAAAGAGAAGATCTGGTATTTGCTTATCTGTGGTCTATTTATTTCACTTATTAGTGTGTCATCCAGGTGTATCCATTTGAACATAAATGAATCAATCTTGCCATTCTTTATGGTAGAATAATACTCAATGTTATTTAAAAAAAACACATCTTCTTTATCCACTCTCTAGTTGTTGGACATTTGGGTTGTTTCCAAGATTGAGCTATCACAAACTGAGCTGCTATGAACAAGGGTGTACATTTGTCTTTCCAATGTGATTTTTAAAAGTCTTTTTGTGTATATTCCTAGCAGGGGGATAGCAGGGTCAAATGGGGTCCCTATTACTAAGCCACCTTGTGTTTGACAACAGAACCAAACATCCTCAATGAAGGAAAGACAGCCTCTTTAACAAATCGTGCTGGAAAAACTGGGCTTTAACCTGCCAAAAACTAAAGCTAGACCTCTCTTTCACCATGTAGAAAACTAAATTAACAATGGATATGAGACTTAAACATTAAAACAGAAACAATAAGCCTGCTGGAAAACAGGTTAAGTAAAACTCTTGGAGACATTGGCTTAGGCAGAGACTATATGAATAAAACCTCTGTAGCACAAGAACCAGCAGAAAGAATCAACCAATGGGATCTCATCCTACTGTTAAACTTCTGCACATCAAAAGATGTCGCTGGCACTGCTAAAAGACAACCAACTACATGGGAAAATATCTTCACTGGCAGTTTATCAGACAAAGGGCTATTATCTACAATATATAAAGAACTTAAACAGATCAGCCTCCCCAAGTTTAAAGACCCAATTCAAAAATGGGCATCTGAAATGAACAGGCACTTCTCAGAGGCAGAAGTCAAAGCAGCTAAGAAACATATCAAGAAATGTTCAACATCACTGGTCATTTGAGAGATGCAAATGAAAACAACACTGAGATTTCATCTCACTCCACAAAAAATGGCTGCTATTACAAAATCAACCAACAGTAAATGCTGGCAAGGCTGTGGGGAGAAAGGAACCCTTCTCCATTGTTGGTGGGATTGCAGACTTGTGCAACCACTGTGGATATCTGTGTGAAGATTTCTCTGAAAAACTATATTCTAAACAATTGGAGAGACTGTAATAAATATACTTTTAGGCTCATATGACTTACTGAAAGTGAACCATGAAGATATTATAAGAAGCTTAGACAGATATATTACAATGATACTGAAGCAGTAAAAGAATATTTTAACAAAGGAAGGTCCAGAACCAAACTGGTTCACTGTCAAATTTTATCAAATCTTTAAAGAATTAACACCCATGCTCCTGAAAATATTTCATTAAATACTAGAAAGGGAAGGAATACTTTGAAACTCATTCTATGAGATCAACAACATTCTAATACCAAAACTGGAAAAATACACAACAAAGAAAACATAAATCAACAGTTTTGATGAACAAAAGAGCAAAACTCCTTCACAAAGTACTTTCAAACTGAATTGAACAATGCATTTGAAAGATTGCACACTTTGATCAGTTGGAATATAAGGATGGTTCAACATATACAAATCAATACACTTCCTAAGTATAAAAGTGTGATTGAATAATACATCAATTATTGAACCAAAAATTATTACAGTGTTTACACATCTGTGACCTATTTATTTCACTTATGATTATGTCCTCAAGGTACATCTGCTTGAGTATAAATGGCTCAAATTTATCATTCTTTATGGCAGAGTAATGCTCCACTTTATTTTTTTAAACACATTTTGCTTATTCAGTCTCCAGTTGATGTCTAATGAGTTTTAAAATATATGGTACATACTGTGAAATTCAAAATACTCAAAGGGGGTAGACGTATACAAAGAAAGGAAAGAAAAAATTTGATGGTAAAAAATAAAGCAATGCTTATGTATATAGAGGGCAGGGAGATTATAGGGTGGACGGGGGTATGGGAAAAATGAGAATTAAATTGAGTCATATACTGGCACAAATTCTCAGTGTCGAGTATGATCATGTTGTGTATATAAAATGTACCAAAAAACAATTAAATTTTACTACAGTAAATGCACAATGCCATTAATAAACCTCAACACATTTCCTTTAACTTCAAGGACACTTAATCCATTGTTCTTTAAATTTGTGAACCAGATCTGGAAGTTCTCTTTCATGAGTGTCTTTAGCTGTTTCATCCTGGCTACTTCAGTGTCTTGATTCAGTTCAAAACATTCTGCTTTTATGGCCATTTTTACTGCAGGGAAGAGCTAGAAGTTGCATGGTACCAAACCTCATGAATAAGGTAGATGATGAAACACTATCATGTTTTTATCAATGTGTTTTTCCATTGGATGGTACTCGAGAGCTGCATTCATCATATTTTTATCACAATTCATAAAGACACATATGAAAAAAGATTGCCATAACTGCTTCAGAAAGTGGCAAGAGCCATTTGTTAAGGATGAAGTGAGGAGAAGTATGTTGAGTCATTAATGACAAATGGGTTTCTGGTACTTTTATAAATGTAAAATATTCACTGTGTTTTGATCATACATCATAGAACTAAGGATATGACCATCTCAGTTGACTCAGAAAATAAAACCTCTAACATAATTCTAAATCCCTTCATGATAAAAAGCACTAAAGAAAATAAGTATTGAAAGATCATACCTCAATGTAGTAGGCTATCTACAACGAATTCAGTCATTCTGATTGGAGAAAACATAAGCAAGTCTTCTAAAATCTGGAGGGACACAAAGATGTTCACTTCCATTACTTCTATCAATATAGTACTTAATATGTTAGCTAGAACAATTAGACAAGAGAAGAAAATGAAAGAGATACAAATTGGAAAGTAAGAAGTCAAATTATCCCAATTTAAAGTTGATATAATCCCATAATTAAAAGACCCCTAAGACTATACTGAGAAACTTTTAGACTTATAGCCAATTTCAACAATATGCGAGAATACAAAAGCATCAATAGCTTTTATACACAATAGTAGAAAGTAGAACAACAATTTCATTCACATACCTACAAAAATAAATAAAATACCTAGAAAGAGGGCCGGAGGGTTAGCTCAGTGGTTCTGGCGCCTGCCTCGCAAGCTCAAGGTCCTGAGTTCGATCCCCGGAAACCACATACAATGCTGGGCGTGGAGACTCACGCCCACCAGCAATCAACACCGCATACCACAATGCCTGGCGTGGTGGCTCACGCCTGTCATCCCAGCACTCGGGAGGCAGAGACAAGAGGATTGCTGAGTTCGCGGCGGCTT
>PVIC010052754.1:0-12086 GCA_004025085.1 Thryonomys swinderianus | reverse complement strand
TTTTTTTTTTTTTTGAGACAGGGTCTTGCTTTGTAGTTCAGGCTGGCACTGAGCTCACTATATAGCCCAGGCAAGACTCCAACTCAGCAATCCCCCTGCCTCTTGCCTCCCGAGTGTTGGGATTACAGGCATGAGCCACCACACCCCGCACTGTGGTATGTGGTATTGATGGCTGGTGGGCGTGAGTCACCATACCCAGCATTCTATGTGGTCACTGGGATCAAACTCAGGACCTGGCACTTGTGAGGCAGGCACCAAAACAACTGAGTTAAATCTCCGGCCCTCCCCAAGCATTTTTAAAATTTTGAGATAGGGTCTCACTAAATTGCCCATGCTGCCCCCAAGCTTGCAATTTTCCTACCTTGAACCCAGTGTGGTAGCATATGCCTTTAACACCAGCACTTGGGAGACTAAAGCAGGAGGATCGCTGTGAGTTTGAGGCCATTCTGGGCAATACAGTGAGTTCAAGGCCATCTTGCATTACAAAGAGAGACTTTATTTTTAAAAAAAAAGGAAGGAAAGAAAGGAAGGAAGGAAGGAAGTGAGGAAGGAAGAAATTCTCCTGCCTCAGATTCCTGAATAGCTAGAACTACAGGCACATACCACTGTGCTCGGCCATCTTTCTACTGTGGTACCGAGTATCAAACCCAACACCTTCACACTGAGCTACATCCCCAACCCTTGTTTTTGTTTTCTTATTTTAAGTCAAGTTCTCACTAAACTGCTAAGTTGCCCAGACTGGGCATGAACTTGTAATCCTCCTGTCTCAGCTTCACAGAATTCTTAAATTATAGGTATGTGCCATGTCCAGCTCCACAGATTTATCTCCCTGAGAAGTAACCACTAATATCTGCTTTCTGTTTCTTCTCTATTTTCTTTCTTTTCTCTTCCTTCCTTCCTTCTCTTCCCTCTTTTGGGAATACTAAAGGTTGTACCCATAGCCTCACATGGGCTAGGTAGGTACTACACCTCTGAACTACATACCCAGTCCACTAATCTCATTTCTATTACCATAGACTGGCTTTGCTTATCTGCATTACATTAAATGAAATATCATACAGTGTATTTTGCATCTGACTTCATTCATTAATCTGTTTTGTTCCATGTACCAGTAGTTTGTTCTTTCAGCATACTTGTGTTAGTTTTAAGTGCCCGGTTTGGCTTAAGCAGGTCTGTGTAGGACTGTGAAAGCATGAGGGCTAGGTAAGACAGAAAAGAGGGAAGGTCAATGGGCTGGGGATCAGAAAAGCTGAGTTTAGACTGGAGGGTTAGCTCAGTGGTTCCAGCGCCTGCCTTGCAAGCGCAAGGACCTGAGTTCGATCCCTGGTAACCACATATAATGCTGGGCGTGGTGGCTCACGCCTGTAATCGCAGCACTCAGGAGGCAGAGACGGGAGGATTGCTGAGTTCGCGGCAGCTTGCCTGGGTACCATAGTGAGCGCAGGGCCAGCCTGAACTACAAAGCGAGACCCTGTCTCCAAAAAGCAAAAAAAAAAAAAAAGAAAAGCTGGGTTCTAGTGCTGGCTCTATTATCTTTTTGGATAACCTATTTCAATATTCATTTTATAGATGAGTTAATTAAGACAGGGAGAAAATAGACTTGTCTGAGGTCATCGATTTAGTCAGTGGCAGAGCCAGGGATTGTTTCAGGTCATTTAATTTCTGGTTCAGTGCAGATTACTGAGATTTTTAGACATGAATTTTTATGTCGTTCAATAACTCTTCAAGGACAGAAGTTTTCCTCATTAAGTCCTCGGCTTTTAGTCCTTTATCCTCTGGGTTAGAGGATAACCAACCATGGAAGGCAGTTGTGAATTCTAAGGGGTTTTAGCCACAAACGAAATATGTATATTAGATATTTGAACACCGTGCCAATACTGAAACCCCTGGTCCTCCGTTTCTAGGATGTAAAGTGCCCTTAAGGGAAGGAAATCACTCTGAACCCTTACTATGCATGTCTAGAACTCGACCTGCTGAAAAGACACAGCAGAAATGGACAATGTGTTTTTGTGCCTGTATAATCTGTACTGTACTCTGATCTCTTAGTGATGTTTTTGTCCCTATACGTCAGATACTTCTGTGGAATCCAAAATGACTCGTTCGGCTGTTACATTCACTGTGGAATAGCTTTCATTCTCAGATATCCCAGCTTTTGTTTTTTATTTCTTTGAGACAGGATTTTACTATGTAGTTCAAGCTGGCCTTGAATTCACTATATTGTGCAGACTGGCCTTGAACTCATAGCAGTCCTAGTGCTTTGGCCTCCAGAGTACTGGAATCACAGGTGCTCACACACCACCATTTTAAGGAACCAGCCAGCCATTTAAATAGAATGGCCCACCCTCTGAGAAGAGCCCCCTGCAGGCAGTTGCCAACATGGTGAATAGACACTAACAAAATCATTCTTTCTATGCCATTTCTGAACCCCAAATGCTGCAGTAGGACAAGTGACAAGAGGCTGAGGCTCCTTGGATGAAGTGTAGATTCTCCTCTACTCCACTTACTCACCCAGACCCAAAAGCCGGGCTCACCCTACCCTGTGCTACCCAGGTGACCAGGTCATGGCCTGACCTCACCCACATGTTTCTGTGCTACTCACTCAAGCCCAGGTAAAAGGAAGAAAACAGAACAAGGAAAGACCTAACTGGCTGACCCCACTTCAGTTTGGTCTTCACAGCCCCAGGCTCCAACCCACCTATTCTCTGTGAGTCCCCGTGCCTGTTAATACTAATAAAATGTGGGTGCCAGGTGTAGTGGCTCACGCCTGTAATCCTAGCACTCGCGAGGCAGAGGCAGGAGGATTGCTGAGTTCAAGGCTTGCCTGGGCTACATAGTAAGCTCAGGGCCAGCCTGAACTACAAAGCGAGACCCTGTCTCAAAAATCAAACGAACAAAAAAGTGGGTGTTTTTCCTTATAAATAAAATAGGGCCCCAGAGATTTAGCTCAGTGGTTTCAGCATCTGCCTCACAAGTACAAGGTCCTGAGTTAGATCCTGGTAACCACATACAACAATACCGAGTGTGGTGACTCATACTTACCAGCGATCAGTATCACATACCACAGTGCCAGGTATCGTGGCTCAAGCCTGTAATCCCAGCACTCGGAAGGCAGTGGCTTGCTGAGTTCGAAGCTTGCCTACGCTACATAGTGAGCTCAGGACCAGCCTGAACTACAAAGCAAGACCTTGTCTCAAAAATAAATAAACATTGGTGTGAGAATGTGATGAGGGGAAGGAATAAATATGATACAGAAAGAAAATAAAAGAGCATGTATAAAGTGGGGAGAAGGGGGGAGTAGGTAGGGATATGGGTAAAAATGAGAATTAACTTGTGGCATATACTGGTACAAATTTCCCAATGTTATATGTGATTTTGAGATGTATATAAATTGTACCAATAAAGAATTCAATGAAAAAACAAACAAACAAACAAACAAAATAGAATGCCAGGCTCCAAAGAATGAAAGTTCCTTAAGTGATTATTGTTAGGAATCGAAAATTCCTGTTAATTCCTCTGCCTGTATTAAGTCCTTGCTGGAGCAGTGGAGGGAGCCTCGGCATTGCCTACAGAGGGTAAGTGTAAGGTTGCCATCTGGACTCGCTCCAGTTCTTTAGATTTCTAAAGTCAGCACCCCAAGGTTTTACTTAGTCTGGCAACTTTACCTGAGGGAGCGGGGAAAGAGTATCTTCTTACTCATCTAGTAAAACACATTACAGTGCATCTTTGTAGTGAGCACCAGGCAAAGTCCCTGACCACAGACCTTGCTGGGAACAGCTAAACTATAACCCTGTCCTAGGCCTAGCCAGGAGGGACACCTAGCCAAGAGGCCTCTCCACTCATCCTGGCACTGAAGCCATCAGAGTAACTGTGGATGGCATAAGGACAAACACAGACTGCCTAAATTCCAGCTGTGAAACTGAAGGCCATGGATGTGCTCTCTGTAATTCTTCCTCTGGAAAGGACTGGATGCTGTGATGTGATTGCATAAGGTAAGGTAACTCAGGACAGTCATTAGCACACATTCAGATGCCAAACACTGTTTCTGAACCCACTGCCAAAATCAACTCATTCTTTCAACAAAGTCTACATTAATTTTGAAGCTTATAAGGAAAGAAGTATGTATATATTTTTAAAGATAACAAAACAGACTCTGAGATGTTAAATATAGTAACTTGTCCAAAGTCACATGGCTAGTAAATTGCATAACAGACTTAAGGGAGTTTATCATATAGATCAAGAGCAAGGAACTGGACTGCTTGAACTAAATAGCCAAGAAGTACTAGTAAAACCGGGCGTGGTAGCTCACACCTATAATCCCAGCACTGGGAGGCAGAGGCAGGAGGGTTGCTGAGTTCAAGCCTTGCCTGGGCTACACAGTGAACTCAGGGCCAGCCTGAACTACAAAGCAAGACCCTGTCAAAAAAAAAAAAAGGTATTAGTAAAATTATGCAGTAAATTGTAATTTTTATTATTACCTGTTTACAATCATACTTCCCCTTTTTGTGCTTCTTGGGATGAATCCAGGACTTTGTGTGCTATGCAAATGCTATACCACTCAGTTATACCAGCTTCTCAGTTAATCTTTTTAGTAGGCCAAGGAAGTAGGAAAAATCCCCCACTGAACTGAAGAAAAAAGAGCTGGATATGCTGCATGCCTATAATCCTATCACATTGGGAGGCTGCAAGTTTGAGTTCAGCCTGTGCAACCTATGAACCTTTTACTGGTAGGAATTTGTCTACTTCTCCCTATCCCACCAATATTGGTCATTATAAATACTTTTAACTTTTGTCAGTAGAATCTGGGTGTTGTGGTGCATGCCTGTAATTCCAGCTACTCAGGAGGCTGAGGAATGAGAATCTTTAAGTAGCTGGATTTTATACCCAGTACCACAAAAATAAAACAAGAATTGTCACTGGACTCACCTATTACATATTTACATTTTCCTACATTTTGGAGCACATGTGCTCACTTTTGGTTTTTCTTGATTTCTAGGATCCTTTTTGCTCCACATGGAAATCTCTTCTGTTCTAAATGGGTAACATCAATTTCATTTTTTTTGTTGTTGTTTATTTATTTTGAGATAGGGTCTCACTTTGTAGTTCAGGCTGGCCCTGAACTCACTATGTAGTCCAGGCTAGCCTCGAACTCAGAGCAATCTTTTTGCCTCTGCTTCCTGAGTGCTGGGATTACAGGCATGAGCCACAACGCCTGGCACTGTGGTGTATGGTACTAGGGATCAAACATGGGACCTTGCGCTTACCAGGCAGACACTAGAACCATTAAGCTAAATTCCCAGCCGTTACATATAATCTCTTAGTACTTGGCACACTGACCCAAGAGATGGGGTGGGGAGCATACTTTATACCACTCTTTGTATTCTATGGCAAATACTGCAGGGAAAAGATGGGTGAACACATGGAATATCTGACCATTAGAATATGACAAATCTTTATGATTATCTTGTCCAAACTCTGGATGTGTGGTTCTCAAACTTAGTCCCAAAGACTATTTGCAAGTTTACACCTCCTGGCTCATACTTAAGGTTTTCTTCCTTCCATGATCTCTGTGGGTGCTGACTTCTGCAGAGCCATCCTCTTGAGACAGTGGTTTGAGGTCTCAGTGGTGAGTACTGGCTTGTTCTTTCCTCCTTTGCAGCTCCTCCCGTCGCTTTGCCTGCTGTTCACTCATGCAATCCTTGAAGGCCTGCACTTGCAGCTGGCACTGGCGCCAGTCCTGGTGCTCAGCCATGCACTCCTGCACTGCAAAATGTGCAGCGGCACAACCAGAGCGGGAGATTAGCTGGTCCAGTGGGTCTTCTTCTTCATCTTCTTTCTTTACCCGTTGGGCCCAGTTATGGCCTTGAGGGACTGACATCTTGGGAAGTCTACAGACAAGGTTTAGAGTACAGCTATGATTACATAAGGTTCCTATATTTTAAACAGCACCAACCAGTTTGTTGTATCTTGCTTATATGTTTGTCTCCTGTAGAAGACAGTAAGTAAGCTCTTTGGAAACAGACAGTGAGCCTGTTTTATTTTGGTGCCTTAGCACTAGGCCTAGCAGAGAGCATTCCTACAAAATGGTTTGAACTGAACTGAACTGAACAAAACAAAGTATATAAAAATATACTTTACATAGCATTCAATAATCTCAATGGATTCTACTATGGACTATAAATTACATGAAATACTATCTTTTTAGAAAAGCCATCTTTGATCTACGTGGAAAGAACCTTTCTTCTTTTCTTCCACTGGCCTTATTCTATGCTTAAAGAACAACATTCTCACCCTTTGATGTCTCCTTAGTCCAAGTCGGATTAGGTATCCTAGAAGGGTACCCAAACAATAGGTTTTGACAGATGGGAAGAATGGATTGAGTTCAATATGGGTATAGCACAAGAGCAGGCAAAGGCCAGAACAAAAGACGAGACTATGGGATAAGGGAGAACACACATTATCTCAACTATTCCCAAAGGCTAGGGTTAACTGTATGCACCCAGATTGTTTCTCCAACATTATCTACTTTACAACACCCAGAAGAAAGCAGCAAGAAGGAACTTAAGAAAGGTTGGAAGAGAAATGACTTTAGTCTTTGCACAAAGTTAGCCATAAGGGACTGTTAAGGAGGTAAAAGGACTCTTCTAATTCTTCTCCCATGTCTTATTCATTCAAGAGAGCCCCCCCCCCAGTAGGGATTGAACACAGGACCTCAGGGATACTGGGGAAGTATGGTATCACTGAACAATGTGTGTGTGTGTGTGTATAGTCCCAGTAAATGATTACTGAGTACCTATCATGTAGTCACTATGCTAGAGTAAATAGGAATAACCAGGCCAGATAAGGTTCCTGTCTTCACAAATTTACAAACTAAACAAATAAACAGCTTGTGATAGCGGAGACAGCCTAGGAGTGGGACACAGTGGAGGTAACATAATCCAGACAAGGAGAGTAGGCAGAAAAGCTTGGTTGGAGAAAGTGACTTCTAACCTAAGATTCAAGGTATGAACAAGAGTTAGCCAGAGGTAAGGATAATACTTCAGGCCAAAAGCAGAATAAGACTGAATGCAACACATGACAAGAATCAAAGTTCAGCAACAGTCAGGCATGGTGAAAACGCATGTAATCTCACCATTCTGGGAGGCTTAGGCAGAAAGGCAGAGGGATCACAAGTTCTAGCCCAACCTGGTCAGTTTAGTGAGTCTCTACTTAAAGAAAATAAAAAGGGTGAGAGAGGGGAAGAGAATAGAAGGAAAAAATAGAAACAAAGCTTTTGTAAATAAGGAGGGGAAAAGGTAACAAAGGGAGGGAAGGGAAATGGGAATAAAACAAAAAGCAAGATATATCAAATACAGGTACAAATTCCCTATGATGAATGTTATCATTATATATATCTAAAATGTACTAATAAATGTTTTGCTTCAAAAGGGGGGACACTGGGGATGGCGCTCAATGTGAAGGTACTGGGTTCAATACACAATACTGCAAAAATGAATGAAGTTTGGTGACTGAGGGTGCAACACATGGCAGAGTGAGTCCAACTTGCCTAAGGACCTGGGTTTGATCCAGAATCACACAAAGCAAGGAAACAAAACCAAACCTCAGTGACTGAAGAAAATATGAGAAAAGTAATAAAAATTAGCAAAAGGATTATGTGCTGATCATAGAAAGGCTTTCTAGTAAGCTTATGTATGTAGGGGGTGGAGGATCCGGGGGCAGGGGAATGGGAAAAAATGAGAATTAAGTTTTGTCAGGTACTGGTACAAACTTTCAGTGTTGATTGTGATCATAACGTGTATATACAATGTACCAATAAAATCAATTTAAAAAAAAAGAAAGGCCTTGTAGGGCAGGTTAAGGACTTTGAGATTTTCATCCTGAGGACAATAAGGAAGTTATAAAAGGGATCTAAGCAGTATATCTCTACAAAAAACTCATGTTTTGAAGGCAGTGTAAGTTAGGAGAGAGAACATGGCTTTGAAATAAACATGGATCTGCCAGGTGTGGTTGTGCATGCCTGTAATCCTAGTACTGCCTAGGGAGTTCAAAGCCAGTCTGAACTATATAGTGAAACTGTTTCTAGAAAAAAGAAAAAGCATGGATTTAACTATAGCTTTGTTACTACCTCCTTGGTCCTTAAGCAAGTCACTTAGTAATGTCTCTTTAAAAGGAGGTGGAAATTTATATAAAGCTACGGTATTAACAGTTCAATAAATGGGGCCAGGGATTTAGCTCAGTGGTTCTGGCGTTTGCATGGCAAGGGCAGATCCTGAGTTCGGTAACCACATACCACAATGCAGGCGTAGTGACTCATGCCCATAATCCCAGCAATCAGTACCACACACCAGAACGCCAGGCATGGTGGCAGCAGTGGGAAGGCATAGCACTTGGGAGGCAGAGGAAGAGGCAGGAGGATTGATATAAGTTCAAGACTAGGCTGGGCTACATAGTGAATTCAGGGCCAACCTGAACTACAAAGCGAGACCCTGTCTCAAACAAACAAACAAACAAAAAATAGTTCAGTAAATGATGGTTTCTGCTCGGGTGTGATGACACAGGCGTATAATCTCAGCACGCGGGAGGCTAAGGCAGGAGGGTCACTTCAAGTTCGAGCCCAGCCTGGGCTACGTAGTAAGTTTTAAGACAGCCTAAATTACACAGCCCAAAAAACCCAGATATTTCTGATTAGTATACATGTTTTCTCTTCCAAAAATTTTCTAAATACACTGTGAACTCTTAGTATATGTGCTGCCGAAGCGAGCACCATTGTGAACTCTTTAGAGGAGTGGGAGGAAATCTTTAGAGCAAGAATGGTAGAACGTAAATACCTTGGACCCTAAAACAACAGATGCAGATTCGAATCCCAGTCCTATTTTACCAAATAATCTTTTTAGCTCCCTCAAATCAATAATTTGCAGAAGTAAAGTGAAGGCTAATAATAACGAGCAAAAAGTGCTTTGGGGTACCACAGAACTCAGTGTACGCTTATTTCCCCCGCCACATCTTGTTTTCAGTTTCCTCTGGAGTAAAATGAGGACGACCGAGGTTCAGAGACTGAGGAAGGCTAGGTGGTTGACAAGTAAACTGTGGAAGTCAGAAATAGACGGGAAAACAGAGAAATTCAAGGACGCAGGTCACTAGAGTAGCCTTTCCCTCTTTGCGAGGACGCATGCGCGAGTGCAGCACTGCAGCGCACTTCAGTAAAACCCGCAGTGCTACCCGCGAGAAGACGCAGTATGCAGCATTAACCAAACAGGTGCCAGACAAACACCCGCACGCACGCTTGCTCACCGCTGTCGCGAAGATTTTGCAAGCAGTTAGTGGTCTTCCGTCTCTCTCACCAGAAGCCAGTCTCTTTACGAGCGCGCGTACGAAGAACGTGAAAGTCCCGCTGCGCACTTCTATTGGTGGATTTTCAACATAGGTTCCGCCCTCCGCCCTCCCAGCGAATGCTTTCAGGGCCCCACATCCGGGAAAGGACGGAAGAGGCGGGCTGGTGGAGGCGTGTCAAGATGGCGGCGCCTTTGAGGATTCAGAGCGACTGGGTCCAAGCTCTCAGGTGAACACAATCCTGGAGCAGAGACAGAGAAGACTGGTAGTTGATGTTTACTTTGCATCACAGAAAGCCATGTTTGGCCCATAAGAGTTATTCTGTCAACTGTTGAGGGACCTGGAGGTCACAGGCTCCAGAAAAAAATAACTTCATACCCCGCATTGTCGAGGGTTTTTCCCCTCTGAACAGTTGTCCTGAGGCCAGTGGAACATGTATATCCTCTGTGATTCCTGCGTCAGACCCAGGATCAGTGAGTTGCAGAAAAGGAATTTGGATGTCAGTAGTACTTTAGTCCGAGGAGTCATCTGGAACAAAAGTTTCCATACTCATCACTGCTATGTAATGGATCTTTTGTATCTTCCTAACTGTAACGCTACATGAGACATAATGGGCGGTTCTGCTTAGGAATCTGTAGCCCTACCATATCCAGATTCTGTTCTAAATGCAAGATGTCAGATATGTACTCCAAATTTAAGCGATAGTTCCTGCTCCTCTGGCATTTTAAATGCACTGTGCAGCAGTCCCTTCATTTAATATACATTTATTGATCTTGTACCGTGCCAGTCATTTCTCTAGGCATCAGGATGAATACGTAGTGCCATAAATGACAACCATGATGAGAATTTTAAAAATTGAGAAAAATGTAGTAATGAGTGAAACATTGTCCTGCACTTCAAAATCCACACCTTGTTGTTATTTGGGTTTAAAATATAACAAATTAGTTGAACACACAACTAAGGAATAAGTAATAAAGGAAGAACAGTAATATTAAGTGCTACAAGGTGCTTATGAGAAAATGTAGGGTCCAAGTCAGAGAACAATTTGAGATTATGCAGTTAGTCATGTGATTAAGTGTTGCCATCAACCGTGGTACTGGGAATTGAGTGAGATCCTTTGCTCTGAACTACACCCCAGGTCTCTCCTCGCTTTGAAAAAATTTTTGGGATACAAGATCTTGCTATGTCTGGTCATGAACTTGTGATATTCCTGCCTCAGCCTCCCACAGTGCTTAGTGGGAGATTGACTAGATCATGTCTAAGTACTATGAATAAACAAAATTATATGACTTTTGCACCCCTTTGTATCAGTGGCATCTTGTTCAACTTTGTAAGAGCCTAATTAGACTTTTGTTGTCTTCATAGGAAAGATGAAGGGGAAGCCTGGCTGAGCTGTCATCCCCCAGGTAATGCTCATAAATCTGTGTGTTCTTGCTTTAAAGAAGGATTTACTACTCCTAGAACAAAGCTCCCACTTTCTACTGGTCCAGGTTCTTTGCACACGTTCATAGCTTATTTATTTATTTATTTATTTATTTTTTGAGACAGGGTCTTGCTTTGTAGTTCAGGCTGGCTCTGAGCTCACTATGTAGCCCAGGTAAGCCTGGAACTCAGCAATCCGCTTGTCTCTGCCTCCGGAGTGCTGGGATTACAGGCGTGAGCCACCACGCCCGGCTATGTTCATAGTTTTTTAACATCACTCTCATACCTCCATTCCAAGAGAAGGCCTTCAGTTTGTTTTTCCATTTGGAAGCCACAGCTATTCACAGAATCATTCCTGATATATCTTTATCAATCCCTTAGTCCTATGCTGTGATATTCTGAACACTTCTACAGCTTTAATTGTGACCTTACTAAAAATAAATAAATAAAATAATTCAAAGTATAGAAAAACCGTGACCTTACTAATGATATTTAGATTTATAATTTTTGCCCTGATCTCTGTTGAGGTGCAAACAGAGATTGAACAGTTTGCTAGACATTTTTGCTTGAAGTTCTCACTGTTGTAACAGTAACTTGAGTTACTAAAGTCCCTGGACACATTTGTAATCAAAGGGATCCCCTTTTTTGATTTTCTTTTTTTTCTGTGGTACTGCACTCTGCTACTGAACTACATGACCAGACTTTTTTATTTTTTATTGTGAGTTAGTGGCTCATTAAATTTTTCAGTTTGGCCTTAAACTTGTGATCCTCTTGCCCCATCCTCCCAAATAGCTGAGATTACAGGTATGAACCACCACATCCAGGGATTTTCTTATTTGTTAAGTTGCTGTCATTCTTCTGTGAATCAGAATGAAAACCTAGTTTCTTCACCTAACAATACCCATACAACTTCCAAGTCTTACCAGTTTTTCCCCTGAATGATACTCCTATATTGTTTTTGACTATTTAGTTCATATTATAGCCAGTGTGTTACCATTCCAAAACCAAACCAAACTTACTTCTAACATCTGTAAGAAAGTTCTGTTTTACTGTCTTTAATTTCATTGCTATATTTCATTTCTGTGAAAAATTAAATTTTGAGCAGTCTTCTGAGGAAATTGGTGCTGCCTAGATAGAGGGTGGTAGCTAGAAGACCTTAGAGGCCTTAGAAGATTTTTGTTTTGTTTTCAAAGATGGGAAATTGGCCGGGCATGGTGACTCATGCCTGTAATCCCAGCACTCAGGAGGCAGAGACAGGAGGATGGCTGAGTTTGAGGCTTGCCTCGGCTACATAGTGAGCTCAGGGCCAGCCTGAACTACAAAGCGAGACCCTGTCT
>PVIC010052753.1:0-12071 GCA_004025085.1 Thryonomys swinderianus | reverse complement strand
TCTTTCTTTCTTTCTTTCTTTCTTTCTTTCTTTCTTTCTTTCTTTCTTTCTTTCTTTCTTTCTTTCTTTCTTTCTTTCTTTCTTTCTTTCTTTCTTTCTTTCTTTCTTTCTTTCTTTCTTTCTTTCTTTCTTTCTTTCTTTCTTTCTTTCTTTCTTTCTTTCTTTCTTTCTTTCTTTCTTTCTTTCTTTCTTTCTTTCGCAGGACTAAGGATTGAACTCACAGCCTTGCACTTGCAAGGCAGGTGGCAACGCTGCTGCTTAAAATGAGCTAAATCCCCAGCTTAAGAAAATCTTTCCTTTCTCACTTTTGCCATGGATTCTGTCCTGGCTGATGCAGGAATTGCACATGGTATTAGGATAGGAAGCTGTGACTCAGTAAGTAAGACTGTGCATCAGAGCAAATTATCCAGACACCCTGATCACTCATTGTAAGAGGCCTTGTTGCAAGTCTCCAGCCCCAGTGCAGGTACTGGGAGCAGAGCTGGTGCGGCGGTGGAGGGAAGTGAGTTGCTGAGGATGACCATTAGGCCTCAGCCGGTGTGTGAGTCACTGTTGAGTCTGTGCAGTGTGGCAGGGAGCGCAGGCAGAGCAGCTGTGGGCTGGACTGACCGTGTCATCAGTTTGGGATGTGCGTTTAAGTGTAAAGCCTCCGTGGGACAGTAGGCAAGACGATCTGTCTGGAAATGGAAGTCTGGGTCGGAAGCCTTTGTGAAAGGGCTGTCCAGGATATCTGAGAGAGAGCCTGGCCAAGGCCCTTGTCTTATGATGTCTGTCCTGGATTGTTGGTAAGAAGTCAGCAGGCAGCCTGTCCCTGCTGCGGGGGACTCCGTTAAGCATCTCAGCTGCTGTCTTTACAGCTCCACATCCTGGATGAGGAGACAACGAGTGACCTCTTGCTGGCTGACACAGAAGTGAGCTACGGATTGTCCCGATGGCTGAGAGCCCTCCTTCCCACCCATGGCTCCTGCCAGCTGCTCCGTGGAATTTGCCTCCACTTGTTAGGATTTGGCAGTCCTATTTATTGCTCATGTGTTTGTTTTTATCTGTTTGTTTGATAGTCTCTGTATCAGTTTGAAGGTGTCAGTCATATTTCCTTTTAATAGACAACCTCACATCCATGCTTTATTTTCTTGAAGATTGTCAGGAGATCTCCCTGATTAGTCACTTGCTGTCTGACTCAGTTATTCTAAATTTTCTCTTTCTCTTTCTCTCAATGAGTTATCTTGAGATGGAACACACGTAGCTTTTATTATGATCTGTGAAGCTCTCATTTTTTCATTTGTAGCTTATTCTCTTTTTTGTGCTAATCTGAGAGCATAATTAAGATGTCTGACTTCAGTTCTTCCCTTCCAAACATTGCCCAGCTCTTCTGCCTTTAATTAGCAGAAATAATTCCTGTGTAAACAAATAGCAGTTGCAGACCATCCTACCTACACTTTTTTCTGAGGGTTTAACTGCATCCTGTGTTTATTATATTAGTCTTTTTTTTTTAAAAACTAAACATGACATATTTTGTCATTTTTCATGATGCTGATAGAAAACAAAGACTCACTTCTGTATTTTTATTCTTGCTATGCTTTTCTTTTAATATTTGTTTTAGGAGCTCATGGTGCTGGTAAAATGAGGACAAGCTTCGAAGTCACACTGACTTGCAGATCTCAGCCCAGCTCCTTGCTAGTGGTGTGACTTTGAATAAACTGCTTAAATACTTGTACCTTTCCCTTCCTTGGCTTCCTGTACCTGAAATGGGCATGATGGGCTGCATGCAGTGGGGTATGTCCGCATCCCCACTTGAGATATGCTGAAGTTGTGTTGTACTGACCAGAAATTGGATGTGGGGTCCCCAACCCAGGAGAGGGGAGATAACCTCAAGCAGGAGCCAGGTCATCTGCCTCTGGTAGAGGGTGACTTTCCACGGTCTCAGCTGTGAGCCAGCAGCAGATGCTGTGGAGGATCTGAGTGGCAAAGCACGGGCTCCACAAGGCGTAACAGTGTGTGTGTGTGTGTGTGTGTGTGTGTGTGTGTGTTTCTGGCTTTTGAACAGACTTAAAAATTAACAACTGATTCTGGGTCCAGATTGCTTCTGATAGAGCATTTTCACTGTTTCTGCCTACTCTTTTGAAGGTCTCATTGTGTTTGCTCTCCTTTACCTACAACGGTTGACCCATTTGTGATATAGCAAGACTGTGTTCTCATCAATCCTACAACCAGCCAATGCCCGTGTATTATGTATCTGAAGCTCAGATGACCATAGGCTTCTGTCTCTTTTAGCTGCTTTCTAGTATATTTTGAGATTCATGGGACTAACTGCAAAATTTTGCATCTTAAATTTCCAAAGATCCTTTGGCATTTGATGCTGCACTTTGACAAACTCCATTTTTGTACTCAAGGTTGTCTTCCTGTCATGCCCTGTGACCTGTAGTTCTCTGTGTGCATGTTCTTCAAATACTCTGCCGTGTGCTGCGAATAATTGCCCACCGTGTTAGCCTTCTCCCATTAGTCCTGCATGCCTTGGTCATGATCCCCAGGACTTGAATGACGTCCAAACTTCCTGATGCCCAGATCTCATTTTTAGGCACACAGGATCCTGTTCATATGATGGCTTTTGTTTATTGTTTAATAAAAATGCACTTTTCATTTCTGTTGGCTTGATTTGCCTCAACTTGTAAACACTAGAAGGGAAATCTGAATCCCTTTGCAAGTGTGACCACAAATACAGCACAAAGATCCATGATTGTTCTTGTGTCTGTTTTCCTTCAGCATTTTAACACATGTTGACCTTTTAGGAGGAACACCATTGTTTCATTTATACTTAGCCCTTCATTTAGCCAAATTTTTTTTGTTTCCTTGGTTTCAAATTTTATGTCTTTATGTGAACTGGGAACTGAAGCCTTTCATTTGACTTGTGATCTTGTACATTCTGGAAGCTCATACATGTAATCGTGGAACAAATAAAGCAGCTGGGAGAAATCTTTCCTGAACAAAACCCAAGTGGGGTATTTGGATGTGAGCCAAGATTTCAGCAGCTACAGAAGGAGATGTAAAAAGGCTGCATATATTCCAGGGCCAACAAATCACTTCTGGCCCAATAGGAATGCCCTTCAGGCAACAATCAGATAGAGGGTAGGGACTTGCACATCTCATTGTCTGACCACAAAATGAAGTGTTTACTATGACCTTCCAAGGTCTCGATAACAAATTAACCCCTGTAATCTAACTAAAGGTGAGGCTCACTGTTGTGCAGTAGACTAAGCAACAAATTGAAATTAAGGCTGTTCAGACCAACCTTAGCTCTCCCACCGCCCTGCTTTGCGGGGTTGGGAAAGACAAGGAGCATTTGGCTTCCCAGCACCCAGTTCCTCCTGCCCAAATTAAGAGCTGTCATACAAATGTAGTTTAAGGAGTCCCAGGAATTTACTGAATAACAGACCAATTTTAAATGAAGCCTGTCAAATGAAATGTTGTGTTTACTTCCTCTTTTTAGAGGAGAAAGTTAAATGTCCTTCAGTGATAAAATAATTGGTGTATGTCTCTATATATCTATCTAGTAGTACCTTATTCACAGACTTATTCCTGCTATGTTTTGAGAAGAGATGACCATGCTGGTGTTCACGTGGGAAAGATGGCTGCGGCCGTGCTCATCACCCAATGCAGAGTTCACAGACAAAAACAAAATGTTACCACATGCTTCTGTTGGTCACAGAAAAAGCATTCATTGATGAACCAGCTAGTACTGTACGTGTGTGTGTGTGTGTGTGTGTGTGCATGTGCGCATGCACACACACATACACTGAAGCCTGGATTGGAATTGGATTTTTTTAATACATTAAGAGGTTCCTAAGTTTTTAATCCTTTGTCTATTCATTCAGCCATATTAACAGATGCCTAGAGCAATGCTTTTCAACCTTTTGATGCGTAAGAATCATCTGGAAGTCTTTTAGAAACATCCCTCCTGTGGCCTATCCACAGAGTTTCTTATGAAGAAATATTGTGATGGAGTCTAAAACATTTGCATCTGACAAACTCCCAAGTAAAGGTCCTGTTGACATGCAGGGCACAGTGTGAGGCACTCAAAACACCAGAGCAAAGAAGATACAGTCATGTCAATAAGGCGAGTGGGGTCATATGAATACTGTTTAGTGTGATGACACCAATCGGTGTGCGCACATGCATGTGAGTGGCTCTCGAGTCATTTCAGAGAACACAGCATGTGTAGAAGCACAGAGTTGAGATCATGTTGCCTCTTCAGGGCCACAGAGTTTACAGTCCTGGAACAGAGAGCACAGGGCTGGTTGGGAGGGTTCGGGGGATGCGAAGAAGGAGAACCTGTGGCAGGAGAGATGCCAAGAACTAGGCATTAACAATGAAAAGGGCTTGTGTGCTCTGAGGAATTTGGTTATTTTCCTCATCTGAAACAATGGGAATGGGAAAAGAGAAAATTAGAGGTTCACAAGAGAACTCAAGGAGGTAGAGTTAACAACAATATAGAATTTAGCCAAAACTAGTTTAGTCAAGCCAAGAATCTTGCTAATAACACTTTAGTTGGAAGTTCATCTCTTGGTTGTCCGGTTTCTCTAGTTCAGGCCCTTTTTGTGTTGTTATGGTTCCGATGTACAATCCCCTCCGAAAGTCTCATGTGTTCAGAAGTGGGGCTTTTGGAAGGTGGTTTGATCATGAGGGTGGTGGACTCAACAGTGGACTGATGCATTGATGAATTCGTGGGTAAATGTGCTGTTAGGAAGTGGAAAAGAGTTAGACGTGGGTCCCTTGAAGGAAGCATGACTTGGACGGTTGTGTTCTTGTCCCCAGCTTCTCTCTCTCAGTCTGACTGCTGGCTGCCAGGATGTGAGCAGCTTTCCTCTGCCAGTTTCTTCCAACATGCACTTTCTCCCTTGCAGCCAGGAATCTCATGGACTGAACCTTCTGAAATTCTGAGCCAGGATAAGCCTCTTCCTTTAAATTGTGTGCATCAGACACTTTGACCCAGCAGGAGGAAGGCTAATGCACATCTTCTTCACAATTACTTATTTTTTTGTATTCTTTTTGAGACAGATTCTTGCTTTATAGTTTAAGCTAGCCCTGAGCTCACTATGAAGCCCAGGCAAGTTTTGAACATACAGCAGTCTTCCTGCCTCTGCCACCTGAGTGCTGGGATTACAAGTATGAGCCACCATGCCTGGCTAAAAATTATTTTCTAGGCTCTTTTTCTGAATAGTCAGCCAGTCATCCTTGTCCAAAATTGATTTTAATAATGGACTATTGGAATATCAAACTATTAAGAATAGAAGAATCCTACCAAAATATGTTTTCTCCTTACAGAACTGCTTGCTTATTACAGAAGCTACCAACAAGCAAAATACTTCATATGATCCCATGTACATTTAGAAAACTCCCTCTGAAACCTCTAGAAACAAATTTGTAAGATTTTTTTCTACATACTTATGTGTTCTTCCTTATCAAAATAGGATCACACCATATATATTTTGAAAACTAGCATCACTTTTTAAGCACTCTGCCAGTTCAATTGTTGGTTATTAGTACTATCCTAATTTAATTCTTTTTTTTTGTTTTTTTCTTCTTTCTTTCTTTCTTTCTTTTTTTTTTTTTTTTTGAGACAAGGTCTCATCATGCAGTTCAGGCTGACTTTGAACTCACAATGTAGGCAAGGCAGGCCTCAAACTTGTGGCAGTCCTCCTGCCTCAGCCTTCCAAGTGGTGGGATTACAGGTGCGCACCACCACACCCAGCTCCCAGTATAATTCTCTTTGATTTCTAGACTGTTCTAAGTAACCTCTTATGGCTGATGCCTAAACTGAAGTTGAGGAAAAGAAAAATGGTGGGGTGGAGGTGTGGACATTCTAGGCCGAGGGAATGGCCTCTGCTGAGCCCTAGAGAGGGGAGACCACAGCTCTCCTGAGGAGCAGTGAGATGTGGGATAAGGCTGCATCCAGAAGATGAAGGGGGTGAGAATGGACGTTGGTGACATTCAGACCTTCTAGCCAGTAGCCTGTTATCTTGGGGCTGTAATTGGCCAAAATTAAGAGAAACAGGAAAGTTCTGAAGCCTGTCACTGAAGTATTCCTTTTTGACTCAATTATCTTAATAGTATTGTCTTCACCAGCTTGATTTGGACCAATTTATGTTGGGAAACTGCTCTCAGTCGAATGATCAAGATCCAAATGAATAGGGTTTGCAGACATTTTGGGTGGAGAGGAATGCTCTCAATCTGAACCAGGCCCTCAAACCAGTTTTCCCTCCTTTCGGGGGCTTCACTTTGGTAGCCTGAGGTCAGCACGTGCTACCGATCAGGTTTTTGTCATTCTTGTTGTTTCTCATGAGAGCTGGTTCACCGACGCGTTAATAGATGATGCCGAATGAGAGGAAATGCCTGGTTTTGCTTTGAAATTGAACAGTGAAATCATATGTCAGGGCTAGGCCGCATGAACTTTGGAGTCGGAAAAACCAGGGTTTGGATCCTAAGTGCCAATTTTGCAGCTCTTAATTTTCCTAAGCCCCAGGGTCCTCACATACGACATGGGGATTACTAATATTTCACTTAAAGAAGAGTTACAGATATTAACCTTCAGGGGGTAAAAACTACAATGATTTTTATGGCAGTGAAAGAGGAACATAAAAGGATTAAGGTGCTCTTTTTAGTATATGAATTTTGAGTTGTCTTCGGTAGCTTTGGGTAGAGAATCCTTGAATAACACCAGCGATAGCTAACGTTATTGTGCTTCTGCAGGAATCATCATTTCATTCCTCAGAAGAACTGCACAAGGCCAGGGATTTTAGCTCAGTGGCACCACACCTGCCTGGCAGGCATAAGGCCCTGAGTCTGATACTCAGGTACTGGGCGGGGGACACCACGGGACTGTGTAGGTAGACACCAGTAACATGACTGACTGCCCCTAATTATAGGTAAAGAGACTAAATCTCTCATGGCCAGTAACTGGGTCTGTGATTAAAAGCGTTTTGGATTCAGATTCTGCCTCCCTAACCAGCGTGCACGTAGGAGCTGCACACAGCAGAGCTGTCGGAGCAGAATGGAATCAGCGGGTGAATTCTGCGTACTGGAAGCCTCAGCTAGGCGTGTGGAGGTCACCCTGGAAGGGTTCGTAGAGTGAGACACGCAGAGGGAAAAGGTGGAAGCTTGAGCACCCTGTGTATAAAACGTCAGACAAAAACTTAGAACAGGAAAGAATGATCCACACGTTCAGCTGCCACTGGCACATTACCAAAGATAAGGATTTTAAAAGATCTCTTGGGTTTGGTGGTGTAAAAAACACTGATAGTCTTAGCAAAAGCAGTTTGGATAAGATAATGGAGGCAGAGGCCACGTTGCTTTGCGTTGAGCAGTGAATTGATGTGAAGAAGTACAGAGAACTGGATATAAAATACCATTTTGAAGATAAAAGGAATTACTCTGGGGAGGTATTTAAGAACATACATGTGTTGGGAGGAGAGTGAGTGCAGGTGGAAGTTAGGAATGTGCTTGAAAGAGCCAGGACCCGAAGAAGAGAGGAGGAGGGAACGTAAACCTGCACAAGGGCTCTGACTGGACGGACCCTGGCTTGTGTGGATGGTTATGGTGGAAGTCAGGGAGGGGGCTGAGAACCGGGGTCAGCCTGAACACAAACTTCACGCTGTGGACTCTGGATGAGAAAGGCTAGGAGGATGATCTATATACCGAGAGGACACGGAGTGGCTAAAATCCCGGGAGTCTCAGAGATGTGAATACAGTTAGGAACAAATGAAAAATAGCATTGTAAAAGTAAGGAATTACGGATAATTATCCAGCATTGGGTTCTTCGCATTAAGGAATTCTAATGCAGAATCCTATCCTGGATTTTCATGGTCTAGGCATTGAAGGCCAGTTTTTTTCAACAGAGTTAAGTTGAGGGTGATCAGAATTAAGGCAATGTAGGGGCTCCAACCGTAGAATTGTTGAGATCTCTTACTGGCATCCTTTTGAGTTTGCATTTAATGAGACTGTATATTTTGAGACTGTATAGTTGGTTAATAACCAGAATGTTTACATCTAACAGGTTCTCTCCAATTATGGTAGAAACATTCCTAATGCTTAGTGACCTTCATTAACTTGTGTCCCAGAAATCTGGTAGAATCTTCACCTTTTTCTCAGAATCTTCCCTTGGGATTGGTAGAGGAGGATATTAAAAGTCCTTTCTTCATCCTTCTCCTTCCAGGATATGCACAGTTTATGCTTACAGAAGTATGGTGTTAGTGACAATAGCAGCTGTCATTTGCTGAGACTTACTATATGCCAGCCACTGTGCTAATCACATTCTACAGATTATCTCTCACGCAGCCTTATCATAACTTCACAAGATGGGCCCACTTTCTGGCTCCCTTTTATAAATGAGGACTCTGAAGATTAGGAATATCCGATCTCTTTCCAAGGTCCGCCAGCTTGTAAGCGATGGAGCCAGTATTTAAATCCAGGTGGTTTGTCTCCAGCACTCATGATCCTGCCTCTGAAAAGCTGCCCCCTGTGACTGAAGAAGGCTTCTATCAGAGGTCAGCATGTTGCTGTTTGTGAAGGGGGGTAGCTGCCCGCGGGCTCCCTTGTCCAGAGATGCTCCCCCTCGCCGCTCTCTCCATCCTGCTCCTCCAGAGCATGGGCTCGCAGCCCCCCCCCCCCGCCATCGTGCTGCTGTCCCAAGACAGTACCCCTCACTCCTAGTGCCCGTCAGAAGGTGACCCCTGGGCTGTCCATGTGGGAAGGTGGGGGAAGTCTGTGCAGCGCATTTCATCCTGTCACTGGCTCTGAGCCGCGTTGACCTGTCCCTGTGATGGACTTTGTCTGGCCAGGATACATGGAAGTGGCTGTTTGGAGGTGGGAGATGTTTAAGGGGAGGAAATTATTTCTTTTGCAGTGATAAAAATGAGTTACTCCATAGGTAATTTGATAATCTTATTAATTTGGTTCTACATTAACTTGTTATTTGCTGAAAGCTGTTTTCATAAAATTACACTTTCACTAGTCCTGTGCATGCCTGAGTCCGGCCTTCATAATTGCACAGTGCATTTGCCAAGGTCTTATACTTGACAGACTCCCGATGCATATTCGCAAAGTACTGATGGAAATGAAATAGATGAACGCACATTTAAAAACTGCAGTGTGTTGCGTATTTCTCCCAGCATATTCTCACTAGCTAGATGAAAATTCATTTTTATCCTTCTCTGCAAGAGTAAGAGACTATTTTTCCTTATCTTGTAAGATTTAAAACAGCAGAACAGTTTTGTTTTACTTCAAAGCTGGTATATTTGTACAAATCCCTAATCTTTATAAGCTCCTTCCCCCTACCCCCCAACCCCCACCCCCTACCCCTTCACAATGGGAGGTTCGCCTGGATGGCATCTCACAGTGGTCCATAGAGAACACCAAGGAGGGTTTACCTTACCTGACTGCGGGTCCCGAGGCCAGAGGGCTGGTACCCAAGGCCAGAACCAGAAGCAAAAACAGAAATGAAGCCAGGAAAGAGTAAGGGCCAGATAGTAACATCAGGAGGGTGAACCAAAGCCAGCGTTAGATGTTAGATGTGTGGGTGGAAGTGGCCGGGAAGCCAGAGTGTGGAAGACGGGCTGGGCCTCACCCCGCAGAAGACGCTCGGGGTGGATCCAGGGTCCCGGCAGTGTTGTGATAGGTGTCCAGCCTGCGTTGTGAGGGCTTCCTTGTCTTCAGTTGTCTCCCCGAAGCTGCGTGTATGACCTACAGCCCCAGGGGTGTCTGTGAGGCACTGTTTACGCTGTCTCCCCCACTGACATTTGTAATGATGGTGCAAAAGTAATGGTAGGTACAATAGCATGAATTATTTTACCCAAGTTTAGCTGAACCGAGACAATAATAGTCAACATTTTATTTACCACTTTCCCTACACAGCTAAAAGAAATTGCTGTTTCATGTATGAATATCCTTCACAATGCAACACAAATTATTAATTTTATTAAATGTCAGTGCTCACATGCACATCTTTTTGTTATTCTGTGAGGTGTCCCTATGTTATTCCCTTTATGTGCCAAAGCCTAATGGTTGTCTGTAAGAAAATGTTCACACAGTGATTTAAGATCTGAATTGGCCACCATTTTAATGGATCCATTTGTATTTGAAAAACAATGACTGACATACTATTATTCAAACTATGATATTTGGTCGACATTTTCTGAAAAATGAGTGAAGTGTACCTGTCATTTCCAGAAAAACAACTGATGGTATTTGTTGCTAGTGATAAAATTTGAGCTTTTAAGTAAAATTAGGATTTGAGAAACTGGTGTCCACCTCTGTGAGTTTGACAGCTGCTCAATAAAGACTTTTGTGATGAGTTCAGGGTAATACTAACAAATTTGATTTTCATTTTGCATAGTGAAATGTGTTAACATTTAGAAGATCTGTATAAATCAGTAAATTAATTTTTTTTTTTTTTTTTTTTGCTTTTTGAGACAGTGTCTCACTTTGTAGTTCAGGCTGGCCCTGAATTCACTATGGTGCCCAGGCAAGCCGCCGCGAACTCAGCAATCCTCCTGTCTCTGCCCTCCCGAGTGCTGGGATTACAGGCGTGAGCCACCACGTCTGGCACTGTGGTATGTGGTGTTGATTGTTGGTGGGCGTGTCTCCACGCCCAGCATTCTATGTGGTTACGGGGGATGGAACTCAGGACCTTGCGCTTGCGAGGCAGGCGCCGGAACCACTGAGCTAACCCTCCGGCCCTGAATTAATATTTTTGATGGCCTATGTATGATGTTACAAAAAGCATCCATTGCACTTGGGTGAAAGATCCATTCAAAGTACAAGATATGCTAATATATTTTAATGTAATAAAGTATGAAAGGTTAATTGATATTACTTGAAATTCCACATAGCAACCAGCCTTTAAGTGCCACACATCGAGTTAGAGTGTACAGTAGTATTAAAAAAGAGTATTTACAATCATTTGAAAAGACTATTAAAATACTCCTCCCCTTTTCATCAATATACCTGTGGGAGGCCATATTTTTCTTTTAATACTGTATTTCCATAAAGGAAATCCAGGAGTAGGCATGCAAATCTAGCTATAATTTATGAAATAATGTAATTGAAAGCCTTGAAAAATATGGTCACCTTCTCACTATTTTTTAATTTGAAAAAAGTTTTCATTAAAATGCAATACATTTAAAATTATTTTAAAATGACTGAATATTTTTAAATTTTATTAGCTTAATATTCATTCCTAGTATGATAATTATCCACATCAACAAAACTTACTAAGGTTCTCAGTTTTTAAGAGTGTAGAAGAGGGCCAGAGATTTAGCTCAGTGGTTCCAACACCTTCCTAGCAAGTGCAAGGGCCCTGGTTCAATCCCCGGTAACCACATATGACAATACTGGGCATGGTGACTCACCCACTGGCAATCAGTATGATGTACCACAGTGCCAGGCACAGTGACTCAAGCCTGTAATACCAGCACTCGGGAGGCAGAGGCAGGAGAACTACTGAGTTTGAGGCTTGTCTGGCCTACATAGTGAGCTCAGGGCCAGCCAGAACTACAAAGTGAGACCCTGTCTAAAAAAAAAAAAAAAAAAAAAAAAGTGAAGAAGAACCCTAAAGACAGCATGACAGAGAACCATTGTTGAGTACGTATTGGGATCCGTGGGCTGGGTGGTGCAGGGACAGCATGTTGTGATGGGCAGCTGAGGTCTTACAGTGGGCCAGTGGTCACCGCCAGTTGAGCAGAGATCTTCATGGAGTGGTAAGTGCAGGGCGGGAGCCATACAAGGTGAGATGGAAGCCAGTTGCGGGGCAGCTGGCCCTGCGTTGGAATAACTTCTAGGAAGGCTTCATGTCTTCACTGATCTTGTAGGATGGATAAGAGTTAGCCTCAGGGCCGGAGATTTAGCTCAGAGGTTCTGGCGCCTGCCTCACAAGCTCAAGGTCCTGAGTTTGATCCCGGTAACCATATACAACAATGCTGGGCATAGTGACTCACACCCACCAGCAATCAACCAGCAGTCAGCACCACATTCCACAGTGCAGGGCGTGGTGGCTCACGCCTGTCATCCCAACACTCGGGAGG
>PVIC010052752.1:0-12070 GCA_004025085.1 Thryonomys swinderianus | reverse complement strand
TTGTACCAGTCTACATTCCCACCAACAGTGGAGAAGAGTTCCTTTTTCTCCACAGCCTCGCCAGCATTTGTTGCTGGCTAATTTCCATATAGCAGCCATTCTTTGTGGAGTGAGATGGAATCTCAGTGTTGTTTTCATCTGCATCTCAAATGACCAGCAATGCTGAGCATTTCTTCATATGTTTCTTGCCAGCTTTTACTTCTTCTTCTGAAAAGTGTCTGTTCATTTCAGCTGCCCATTTTTGAATTGGGTCTTAAAATTTGGGGAGACTGATTTTTTTAAGTTCTTTATATATTCTAGATAGGAGGCCTTTGAGAGACAGCTGGTAAAGATTCTTTCCCAATTTGTTGGTTGTCTTTTTGCTTTGTTTGGGTTTTTGTTTGCTAAGATAGGATCTTGCTATGTAAGCCCAGGCTGGCCTCAAACTCACAGGAATCCTGCCTCAGCTTTCCAAGTACTGGGATTATAGGCATGTGGCACCAATGTCTCAAAATATTTAAAAAGGTAGGGGTGAGGCTAGTGACATATATCAGCATGAAGGCCCTGGTTTAAATCCCCAGCATCACCAGAAAATAATATAAATATGTAAAGGTAGAGAAAAAAGCTGCAAAATTGCTTATTGATTTCATCTCCTGATCCTGGCAGGGCCATAAAACAGTTTTTCAAAACACTTGACTCTCTATACTACTGCTGGGTATGTCTGTCTGACGACAATGACGTCAGCACACACTGCATGCCCATGTTTATTACAGCACTATTCACAATAGTTTAAACATGTAGTCAGCCTGGGTGCCCATCAAGAGATGGTTTCACGGAGGAAATGTGGTGTACATACACAGTGAAGTGTTACTGAGCCATAAAGAATAAAACTATCATTTTCAGGAAAATAGATGGAAGCGGAGGGCATCATATTAAGTGAAATAAACCAGACACAGGGAGATAAGTATTACACGTTACCTCTCATATATGAACACAAAAACAAAAACGATGACCTGAAAGTACAAGAGGGTGTATCAAATCAGGGACTGGGAAGTGGATGGGGGAGGAGAGAGAGGGCAGGCAGACATGATCAAGGCATGATACATGCATGTTTGGAAATGTCCCAGTGAAACCTATTAACCTGTACAATTAATATGTCTTAATAAGAAGAAATGAAATAAACTCTTTATGGCCCAGATAAAAGCAAAGCATAAATATCTGAGAGCTTTAGACAGTTCCAGGTACTATAATGCAGCAAACTGCTGCATGAATGACAAAGGCATCAGAATTGGTTCATTACTAACTTTTGTAAAATAAAAATTGTTTTAGTTTAGCTTGTCATGGTGGTACATGACTGTAATCCCAACACTGTGGGAGGCTGAGGTACGAAGATCACAAGTTGGAGCCCAGGCCGGGTAACTTAGTGACTTACTGAAATTTAGTCTCACTAAGGATTGCGGCTCAGTGCAAAGACCCTGCTGTCAACTCCTAGCGCCACAAGAAAAAAAAGTTAAGCCAGAAGTTACTCACTTCCACTCAATCTTAGTATGACTTTTATTAGGATTTATAAACTATTTCATAGTAAGGGCATCCACTCTAATACATTTTCACATCCCAATGTAGCCAGCTGACTTCTAGTTTCAAAGGTTCCTTATTTTAGATATAAATTCAAAGCTTTCCAATGCAGACCTTTAATTGCTAGTTTTAAGTCATTAGACTAGACTGAGATTGCTTTTGTGTGTGCATGTGCATACGTGTGTGTGTGTGTGTGTGTGTATGTGTGTGTGTGTGTGAGACTGGGGATTGAACTCAGGAATGCTCTACTACCAAATTACATCCTCTGCCCTTTTTTTGAGACAGGGTCTCACCTTGTAGTTCAGGCTGGCCCTGAGCTCACTATGTAGCCCAGGCAAGCCTCAAACTCAGCAATCCTCCTGCCTCTGCCTCCTGAGTGCTGGGATGACAGGCATGAGCCACCACACCTAGCATTGTGGTGTGTGGTGCCAGGGATCAAACTGGGGACCTTGTGCTTTCCAGGCAGATGCCAGAACCACTAAGCTAAATTCCTGGCCCTCTCTGCCTTGTTTGTTTATTTTTGAGATAGGGTCTTGCTTTGTAGTTCAGGCTGGCTCTGAGCTCACTATGTAGTCCAGGCAAGCCTCGAGCTCAGCAATCCTCCTGTCTCTGCCTCCCGAGTGCTGGGATTACAGACGTCAGCCACCACATTCGGCACTGTTCTGCCCTTTTTATTTTGAGATAGGATCTCACTAAGTGGCTAAATCGCCCAGGCTGGACTTGAACTTGGAATCCTCCTGCTACTGCTGCTCCTAGTTGCCTGCTTGCTTATTTATCCCATCCATTCATCCATCATCCATTTTTTGAGAAAAAGTCTTGCTATGTATCCAGACCAACTCTAAACTCACTCTGTAGCCTGGGATGGACTCATTCTCACGGTCCTCCTGCCTCAGGTGCATACTACTGTTTGACTCCAATATTTATAACAAAATAATAACTGTAAATTTCCATTAACTGATCTCTTCTCCAGTATATGCTATCCCTCTACGTTTTGTCAGGGACCTATTTCCTTGAGATGGTGGAAGGGAGGGCAGACGTGATCAAGGCATGATATATATAATATACTTTTTTAGCACCTAGAGCAGTTGTTCCTGCACATGATTTACAAAATAAATACAGGACTCTGACACTGTCCTCAAATTAAGATATTAGTGTCCATGAATAACAGACTCACTGAGAGAGAAATTGAAAAAACAATTCCTTTCACAATAGCATCCAAAAAATGAAATGCCTAGGAATCTGTCTAATGAAGAAATGAACAGAAATCTACTTTGAAAACTACAGCATTCTGAAAAAAGGGATCAAAGAACATACCAGAAAGTGGAAAGACATCCCTCGTTCCTGGGTAGGAGGAACTAATATTGTCAAATTGGCATCCTTCTAAAACTGCTATATATTCTTTTTTTTCTCTATTGAGTTTACTGCTACACTCTACATATATATTATGATCAAATTCAACACTGAGAATTTGTACCTGTACTCGACACATCTTGATTCTCATTTTTTCCCATTTGCCTGCCCTCCCTACAACTCCTCATCCCCTATATACATAAGCTTTGTTTCCATTTCTCCTTTTTACCTTAAAATTTTTTCTTTCTCTTGTTTTTCTCTTCCCCTCCCCCAGTTCCCCTTCCCCTTTGAAAATTTACTTCCTATTTCACAATACCTATCATACATTCTGAACCTTTTCCACCTTCACTTTCTTATATTATATAAACAACATGGTATTTATACATCTGTGTTGTTTATTTCACTTATGAATATGTCCTCAAGGTACATCCATTTAGCTATAAATGTCTCTAATTTATCATTCTTAATATGAGTAATATTCCTTTTTTTAAAAACATATCTTTGGGCCGGAGGGTTAGCTCAGTGGTTCCAGTGCCTGCCTCACAAGCGCAAGGTCCTGAGTTCGATCCCTGGTAACCACATACAATCAATGCTGGGCGTGGAGACTCATGGCCACCAGCAATCAATACCACATACCACAGTGCTGGGTGTGGTGGCTCATGCCTGTAATCCCAGCACTTGGGAGGCAGAGACAGGAGGACTGCTGAGTTCGAGGCTTGCCTGGGCTCCATAGTGAGCTCAGGACCAGCCTGAACTACAAAGCAAGACCCTGTAAAAAAAAAACCCAAAAAACAAAAAAACATTATCTTCTTCATCCAGTCTCCTGTTGATGGGCACTTGGGCTATTTCCGAGATTTAGCTAATATAAACTGTGCTGCTAAAAACATATGGTGTTATGATATGAGACTTTTAATTCTTTCATAAATATCCCAGCAGGGAAATAGCAGGGTCAAATGAGATCTCTAATCCTAGTTTTTTGAGGAATCTCCACACTGATCTCCACAGTGGTTGTACCAGTCTGACTGCCACCAACAGTGGAGAAGGGTTCCTTTCTCACCACAGCAAAGAAACAGACCTGAAGATCAATGGAACAGATTAGAAGATCACTAACAACCCCAGGTACCTAAGCCTCCTCACCTTCAACAAAGCAGTCAAACACCCTCAGTGAAGGAAAGACAGCCTCTTTAACAAATGGTGCTGGAAAAACTGCATTTCAACCTGCCAAAGACTGAAGCTAGATCTATCTCTTTCACTGTGCACTAAATTAAAATCAAAGTGGATTAGGGACCTAAATATTAAAACAGAAACACTGAACCTTCTGCAAAACAGGTTAGGTAGAACTCTTGGAGGCATTGGCTTAGGGAGAGACTTCATTAACAAAACCTCTACAGTATGAGAACTAGCAGAAGGAATCAACAACTGGGATCTCACCTTATTAAAAAGTTTCTATACAGCAAGAGAAACCACCAACAGAGTGAAAAGACAACCTACAATTTGTGAAAAAAAATTTACCAGCTGTTTCTCAGACAAAGGACTACTATCTAGAATATATACATAGCTTTCAAAAATCAGTGGCCCCCCCAATTTAAAAACCCTTTTCAAAACTGGGCATCTGAAACGAACAGTTTTCAGATAAAGAAGTAAGTGCAGCTAAGAAACATATGAAGACACTTTCAACATCACTGGTCATTCAAGAGATGAAGATGAAAACAAAACTGAGATTCTATCTCACCCCACAAAGAATGGCTGCTGTTGGAACAGGGATTTATCTCAGTGGTTCCGGTGTCTGCCTGGCAAGCACAAGGTCCCAAATTTGATCCCTGGTATCACATACCACAATGCCAGGTGTGGTGGCTCATGCCTGTAATCCCAGCACTCAGGAGGCAGAGGCGGGAGGATTGCTGTGAGTTTAAGGCCTGCTTGGGCTACATAGTGACTTCAGGGCCAGCCCGAGCTACAAAGCAAAACCCTGTCTCAAAAAAAAAAAAAAAAAACCCACGAGGAAAGTGTGCAAGCACCAGAGATATGAGTATCATTGGGCAGATGGAACAAACATTAAAAAAAACTATGAAGTGTTCTGCACTGAAGTATATTGATTACCTAATGACTTGGGCCCAGGATCAATTGGATGACGAGACATTATTTCCATCAAAAATTGGGGTTCCGTTCCCAAAGAACTTCATGCCTGTGGCAAAAACTATTCTCAAACATCTCTTTAGGGTTTATGCTCACATTTACCATCAGCATTTTGACCCTGTGATCCAGTTTCAGGAGGAAGCGTATCTCAATACATCTTTCAAGCACTCTATATTTTTTGTCCAGGAGTTCAACCTCATCCATAGGAGGGAACTCGCACCACTCCAAGAACTGACTGAAAAACTCACCTCAAAGGATAGATAAAACAATGTAGAGTTATGCAACTGTTCCTCAAATGAAGCTGTGTGGAGTGTATTTGGGGTGTTTGTCATATTTTATCTGGATTATTTGTCTTGGGTTTGGGTGGCTTGTTTGGGTTCCCTTTATTTGATTCTGAATATCAGAAAACATACTCTTTTGGTAGAAGAAGCTAAGAATCATTCTTTCCATTTGAAAGGAGTGCATTTTGTCTTACTGGGATACAATTTTTAAAAAAAAACCATGATTTTGGATGATGAGTTTTTAATAATCCGTGTGCTGGAAGGAAATGCTGATAGATGGGATTCTTTGTTGTGTAGACTGCGGCACGTTGTGAAGTCCCCAGGAGACTTGTTTTTAAGTGCCTTGGCAGATGCAGAGCACAGACAGAACTGAATAGGGCTTGAAACAATATTAGGATCACTGTCTAGGGCACTTACTGGTGCATGCTATAAAATACTCTATGACAAAAGCCATAGTTTACCTACATTGGTGTTCTCCAGCTTTTACTACATTGAAGAAACATAATTTGTAAAGGTGTGCACGTAGAAAATAAAAAACGAGTATTTCTTAATTATTTTTTATATTGACAGTAATGCATTCTGTTCAACAAATGCTTAAAGCTCTTACTCTCTGTGATACAGAAACTTGAGGATGTTAAAATGTAATACCTATTGCATTTTGGCTTCTTTCTGTATAGTAACTGCGCTGTGGGTGTAAAAGTTCAGGCTATGTGTGGGAATGCCATCTTGAGAGACGACGCTGAACTGTGAGGGTTCCTAGCAATTGCCAAATGAGCCATAAGTCTGCAGAATAACCACGTAAGAGGAGGGCAAGAGAGTGTGTTTGGCTAGGCAAGGGGATTAGTTTCTATGAGGCGTTAGGGATGGAATCAAATATGAGGAATTAAGTTCTAGAGAATTCTGTCTGAAAAACCTTGAATAGGATGATGTTACGGTTTTAATCAGTTACCTAGATGCTTGGATGTAGCTCAGTGGTTCTGTGCTTGCCTGGGAAGTGCAAGGTCCTCAGCTGGATCCTCAACAAAAACAAGATTTTAATAACTTGTGAACAGAGTCTCGGAGACTTCCTTTTAGGAATCAACTTCCATGAGAAGTTAAAAATATGTTATTGGCTTTAGGTAAAGATACTAAGCATGAACTTAAGGACTATTTGGGAAAGCTGATCACTTTTTTAGCATTTCTATTCAGTGAATGGAGCTGGTATTTCCTGTCATTTTAAAATGATATATAGCACCTTCTTTATATATAATAGACACAGTTTGAAGCATCATTATATATAATAGACACAGTTTGAAGCATTCTGCCTTCTAGTTTCTCCGTTGTGAAAGAAATCTTTGCAATGGAAGTGCTGGTTCAGTAGTTAAAGTTGTAGTTGCCAGGAAATGGGTTAGTACTACCAAGAACAAGTTTAGAAGCAGTTTTTGAAATAAATAGTAATTTTTTTACTTCAAAAAAAATCAACCAACAAATGCTGGCAGTGCTGTGGGGAGAAAGGAACCTTTCTCCACTTTGGTGGGAATAGAAACTGGTGCAACCACTGTGGAGATTCCAAAAAAAACTAGGATTAGAGGTCCCATTTGACACTATTTCCCTGCTAGGTATAAACACAAAAGAATTAAAAGCGTCATACCACAGGGACATATGTGCACCCAAGTTTGTAGCAGCTCAGTTTGTGATAGGTAATTCTTGGAAGCAGCCCAAACCCCCATCAATAGGAGACTGGATAAAGAAGATGTGGGTTTGTTTTTTTAAAATAGAATGGAGTATTACTCTGTTATAAACAATGATAAATTGAGGTCATTTATACTCAAATGAATGTACCTTGAGTACATACTCATAAGTGAAATAAATAGGACACAGAGCTGTAAATACTATATCACTTCTCTGGTATGAGAAACTGAAGGTGTAAATGAGTTCTGAAATGTATGATAGGAGTTAGGGGTAAGTAAAGAAGGGAAACAAAAAGGTTGATGGTAAAAGAAAGGAATCAAAGCTTATGTATATAGGAGGCAGGGGCTTGTAGGGAGGGCGGGGAAATGGGAAAAAATGAAAATCAAGATGTGTCACATACAGGTCCAAATTCTCAATGTTGAATGTGATCATAATGTGTATATAAAATGGACCAATAAAATCAATTTAAAAATAAAAGGTAATGTAGGGGCCAGGGATTTAGCTCAGTGGTTCTGGCGCCTGCCTTGCAAGTAAGTGCAAGGTCCCTGAGTTCGATCCCAGTAACAAGCAACAATCCTAGGCGTGGTGACTCACACCTACCAGCAATCAGTACCACATACCACAGTGCTGGGCATAGTGGCTCACTATCCCAGCACTTGGGAGGCAGAGGCAAGAGGATTGCTGAGTTCGAGGCTTGCCTGGGCTCCATAGTGAGCTCAGGGCCAGCCTGAACTACAAAGCCAGACCTTGTCTCAAAAAAAAAAAAAAAGATGCTGTGACTTACTATATCTAGAGTTGTTTCTACACCTTTTAGTCTGTTCCATTCATTCTCGGGTCTGTTTCTTGGCCAGTACCAAGTTGTTTTTAACATAGTGGCCTTGTAGTGTAGTTTAAATTGGTTTCAAATGAACCCTCCGCCATGTCTTTGTTCCCTAGAAATTGCTTTTGCTATTCTAGGTCTCTTCTGGTCCCAGATGAAGTTTTGGATTATTTTCTCTCGTTTTACTAAATATATTCAATGGACTCCTGATTGAAATCCCAGCAGCATACTTCACACTAGAGAAAATAATCCAAAATTTCATATTCTACCACTAAACTACACAACCAGTGCTGGAATATAAAGATTAATAAAACCACTAAATGGGCACCTACCATGTAGTTTGAGAAATTATATTTCTCCTCAATAGTTTTTATTTGTAAATTCAGAAGAATGGCAAAGAGAGCAGACTGTTCCTCTGTGTCTCTTAGCTGCCTTCCTCTGACATTAACATCTTTTTTGTGCACATGTGGTGGTAGGGGGGGGTCGAACCTGGACCTTCACACTGATGTACATCCTCAACCCTTTGTTTTTTCTTTTGAGACAGTCACTCAGTCAGTAAAGTGCTTTGGCTGGGCTTGAATTTACAATCACTCTGTCACCACCCCGGAGTTGTTGGGATTACATGTGTGTGCCACCACTCCTAGTTTGTTAGCATCTTATACTATGGTACATTTGTTAAAACCAAGAGTTTAGTGTGGGTATGATGACTTTAACTAAATTAGACTTTGTTCAAACGTTACTAATTTTTTCATTAATCCCCCTTTCAAATTCCAGAAGCCAATCCAGGATACCATGTTGTATTCAGTCATTATATCTCTTTAGTCTCCTCCAATCTCTGAAAGTTTGTCGGTGTTTCCTATATTTTCATGACCTTAATGTTTTGGAAGGGTACTGCTGAGTTATGTAGTGGAATGTCTCTTATTTTGGGTTTGTCTGATTTTTTTCATTATTATACAAATTATGTATTTTTGGACAGAACACCACAGAGCTGAAATGTCTTTTTTTAATTGATTTTATTGGTACACTTTATATACACGTTGTGATCACAATCAACACAGAATTTGTACCAGTACATGACACGACTTAATTCTCATTTTTTTTTCTTTTTTTTTTTTTTTTGAGACAGGGTCTTGCTTTGTAGCTCAGGCTGGCTCTGAGCTCACTATGTAGTTCAGGCAAGCCTGGAACTCAGCAATCCTCCTGTCTCTGCCTCCCTAGTGCTGGGATTACAGGCGTGAGCACCACGCCCAGCACTGTGGTATGTGGTATTGATGGCTGGTGGGCGTGATTCACCTCGCCCAGCATTGTATGTGGTTTCCGGGGATCAAATTCAGGACCTTGCGCTTGTGAGGCAAGCGCTGGAACCACTGAGCTAACCCTCCAGCTCTCTCATTTTTGTTTTTGTTCTTTTTTTTTTTTTTTTTAGTTTTTTGAGACAGGGTCTCGCTGTGTAGTTCAGGCTGGCCCTGAATTTATGATGTAGCCCAGGCAAGCCTCAAACTCACAGCAATTCTCCTGCTTCTGCCTCTCGAGTGCTGGGATTACAGGCATGAGCCTCCATGCCCGGTATTGTGTGTGTGGTTACCAAGGATCAAATTCTGTGGACCTTATGCTTGCAGGGCAGACGATGGAACCACTGAGCTAAATTCCCGGCCCTGAAACATTTTTCTTATCACATTCCATCAGGTGGTACAAATAACAGCAACATCACTTATTGCTAGTAATACTGATCTTGACTAGTAAGGTTAAGGAGCTGCCTGTTGTTTCTCCAGTATAAAATTAGTTTTCCTTTTCCTTTTTTTTTTGGGGGGGGGGACAGGTTCTCGCTATGTAGTTCACCCTACCTTGAACTCACTAAGTAGCCTAGGGTGGCCTCGAACTCGCCACAATCCTCCCACCTTTGCCTCCCAAACAGGTGGACGCCACTGTGCCCGGCCATACTCCGTTCTTTGGAACCAAGTCACTAAGTGTCTCAGTTACTTTCTTCGTTCATATGACACAATACCTGACACGCACAACTTAAAGAAAAGATTTGTTTTGACTCACAGTCTGTAGAGATTTCAGTCCATATTCCACTGGCTGCAAGGTTAGACGAGCTCGCCAAGAAGCTCCTCCATGATAGAGGTAAGAAGCAGCGCGATGGGGGGGAGATAAACCTCCAGCCATCCAGCCAATGACCACCTTTTCTGGCCAAGTCCCACCTCCTAACGGGAACTTAGCACCAAACTGCAATCCAATCACCTTCCAAAGCCCGCCAATGAGCACATGAGGCTCTCGGGATTTGTTAGGTAATACCCAGTCCATCTCACGCTCGAAGGTTGGCGAAACTAAATTCCATTTCCCGGAGGGAAACATAACCAAGAAGTTGTGGACATATTAAAACTACCACAGTAATTCTTTTTTTTTTTTTTTTCCTGTACCGGGAATCTAACTCAGGACTACATCCCTGCCACTCTATATTTTGACTCTTCCTAATTTTATTATCATTATATTGTCTTCACTGTCATTGACCTCATATTTCTTCATCATGAAATTATTATAAATCTGTGCCTTCCTGAAAGCCAAGACGCATTTGTGTAAGCATTTCCCGTAAGTGTTTGATTGTCATCATCTCTCTGACTTGTTTTCCTGTACTTCTCCAGACCCTTCCTCGGCAGTCAGGTTCATTGTGCCTGGGGTGTGGACTTGGAAACTAGTTTTAAAAGTATCCCAGGTGATTCCTCTTCAAATTTTATCTTTTAATTTATGTTTTAGCTTTTTGTTGTTTTATTTGTTTGTTTTTATCTTTGGAGACAGTCCTAGTGTAGAGTAGACTGGTCTTGAATTTCCTATATAGCCCAGGATGGCCTTGAACTTTCATCCTCTTCCTCAGTCTCCCAAGTGTTGGGATTACAGGCCCTGCTAAGGTGATTCTTAGTAGACCAAATTTGAGAAACACTGGTTCATAGCATTTCCTCTTTACTTCTTGTTCTCCAACAGTTAAATGGGAACACAAAACTTACTAGTCAATAGTTTATTTTATGACTTTCTTATTTATACTGTTTATATTCCTTGTTTTTCTTTTTTAATTTAACAGATATTTCCAGATAGGAAAGAGGAGGTGATCTTCGACTAATTTTGGTCTCTACTTCCTCTTTTCCCATTTTGCTTTGTTTTGTTTCTTTTTTTTTTTTTTTCTTTTTTTTTTTTGAGACAGGGTCTCGCTTTGTAGTTCAGGCTGGCCCTGAGCTCACTATGGAGCCCAGGCAAGCCGCCGCGAACTCAGCAATCCTCTTGTCTCTGCCTCCCGAGTGCTGGGATGACAGGCGTGAGTCACCACGCCCCGGCACTGTGGTATGTGGTATTGATTGCTGGTGGGCGTGAGTCTCCACGCCCAGCATTGTATGTGGTTACCAGGATCGAACTCAGGACCTTGCGCTTGCGAGGCAGGCGCCGGAACCACTGAGCTAACCCTCCGGCCCTTTGTTTTGTTTCTTTGTGACAAGGTCTTTCTCTGTATTCCAGGCTGGCCTTGAACTCACAGTGGTTCTCCTGCCTCAGCCTCAAAAGTGCTGGGTTAGAGGTGTGCTCCACCATGCCCTTTTTTACCTTGAGACCTTCAGAACTTTTCTGAAAGCATCAGAAGCTTTACTTTCTAGGGTTTTTTGGCTTTTGGTGCTGGTGATCAGATCCAGGGCCTTATGCATGCTGGATATGTACCCTACCACTGAGCTACATGACCTGCCCAGCCCTTAAGAGTTTTTCTTTAGGAATTATCTGTGCTCACTTCTTTTTCTAAGTTTGAGAAGTTTCAGTAAGGATGCCATTTATTTTTATTCTACTTCCATAAAAATAATTTCAGTAGCTAGCATTCATTGTACACATAACATACCAGATATCATGTCCTAGGTATAAGGTTGAAAATATTTTTATAGATCAAAAGTACTTGGTAGTAGCTGGGCAAAGCACTAGACACCTATAGTCCCAGCAACCTAATAGAATGAGAGGCTAATGCAAGAGGATCACACATTCAAAACCAGCCTGGGCAACTTAATTAAGACCTTGTCTCAAAAATTATAAAAATAGTTTATAGCATCTCAGTTCGTGATAGCTAAATCTTGGAAACAACCCAAATGCCCATCAACTAGACTGGATAAAGAAGTGTGGGTTTGGGCCAGAGATTTAGCTCAGTGGTTCCGGCGCCTGCCTTGCAAGCGCAAGGTCCTGAGTTTGATCCCCGGTAACCACATACAATGCTGGGCGTGGAGACTCACGCCCA